>JADRCD010232489.1:5433-32927 GCA_019843815.1 Montemys delectorum
AGAGAGAGAGAGAGAGAGAGAGAGAGAGAGAGAGAGAGAGAGAGAGAGAGAGAGAGAAGTGTAGGCTGTAGGATGTGATGCAAGGTAAAAGAAGACAAGCACAGAAAGGCAAAAACTAAAGCAATTGAACTCACTTTTAAAAAGAGAACATTGGTTACTACAGGCTCACTGGAGGCCTGGGACGGGCTAGTGGAAGGAGGAGGTTTTGGAGAAGTGTGACAGTGCAGGGAGCCTATAGTCAACACCTAGTTCAGTGTTTCTGAAAGACTGTAAATGATTAACCAGAGGGCAATGGATATGTTAACAGCTTTGACCTTTCTGCAGTGTGCACATATAGCCAAACACCACACTGAGCCCCACAAATGCATACAAGTATGGCACTGAAGTACTCACTGAAGTTCGCGAATATTAGCAGCCTCAAGTAACTTGTGTCTAAGAAAGAAAATAGATAGATTCTTGGTACAGCCATTGGTAACACACCAGTTGGGTCTAAACTGCAGATTTATTGTGATTCAAAATGAACTATCCCCCAACAGGTTCGCATGTGGAACACTTTGTCCCCACCGAGTAGTTCTGTTTTAAAAGGTGCTGGAAACTTAAGCACATGTGGGCCAACTGAAGAAAGCAGACCATGTGGGCATGCTTTGAATGTTCTGTTTATTCCATGGTCCCCTTCTGTGCCTGCTGCCTGCCTGCCTACCATTAGGTAAGCAGACTCTGCCATGTCCCCTGACCCATGGTTTTCTGACCTGTCATAGGCCCAGAATTAACACAGTCAGGAACTATGGACTGACCCTCTGAAACCTTCAGCTAAAGTCTTTTTTTTCCCCTTAAGTTATTCTCTCAGATAATTTGGTCACAGCAATGGAAAGCTAACTAACCCCTGGGACCAAAGAAGTAGGGTCATTGGTATGACTAAATCTGACCATGTTATTAAACCTTTGGAACTGTTTTGTAGGAAGACCTTAGAAATTTTTAGAGAAAGCCAGAAAGGCTACCATCGAAGTTAATGGGCAATTCTGGTGAAACTCAGAAGCCCCTCAGTGATGCTGGAAATGTAGATGGGGAAGGCTGTGTGAGGTGTCAGGTAGGAACAGGGTGGACTGGAGGCCATACATATTAATTACATCCCAGTAAAGACCTTGACTACAGTTCATCAATATTGTACCACTTTGAAGGAAGTTGAGCTTAAAGATGATAGACTGATTACTCCTATACAGGACATTTAAGTTATCCCAATATTCAGGCCATGGCAAGGGTATTACTAGCTGCCATTAGCCAGGCTTGTACTAAGAATCAGAAGCAAAAAGGAGAACAGAAAGATTTGAAAAACTTTCAATTGCCTTAGAAAGGCCTGTGCAAAGGTGAGTGTCTTAGTTAGCATTTCTATTACTGTAATAAAGGTTCATGACCAAAAGCAACTAGGAGAGGAAAGCGTTTATTTCAGTGTACAACACTTAGATCACTGGAGTAAGCCAGGGCAGGAAATCTAGCAGGGGAGCAACCTTGAGGCAGGAGCTGATGCAGATGTCCTAGAGGGGTGCTGTTTACTGACTTGCTCCCCAAAGCTTTCTGAGCCTGCTCTCTTACAGAACTCAGGGGTGGCTCCACCCCTTCCACATTAATCAATAACTAACAAAAGGCACCCCAGGCCAGCTGTGCAGGGGCATTTTCTCAGTTGAGGTTCCCTCTTCCCCAACAACTTTAGCTTGTGTCAGGTTGACATAAAACTAGCTAGCACGTTGAGACTAAAGGAAGAAGTGGCTTGTGAAGAGATGAGCCAAGTACTTTGCACAGGGATGATGGAGAAGAGTCTCAGGGATTACCCAGATGCCACTCATCCTCATAAACTCATAAGTATGAAACAGAACATTCATTTGGAAGACCTTGCCTTGAGAAGAGAGTTCTGCTCCCTCGGGACTACGGAGTTGTTACTTCGGGATTCATTTCACTGGTTCAGATGCTCAGGCATTCTCTATGGATGCTGGCAAAAGACAGACTCCCAGTCAGAAACAAATAGCAACTATTTCTTAAAGATTTATTTATTTTTCCTTTATGTATGTGAGTGTCTTGCCTACGTGTATTTCTGTGCACTAATTATGTTTATGGTGCCTGAGGAGGGCAGAAGAAAGTGTCAGATCCCCTAGAAGTGGAATTAAAGATGTTTGTGAACCATGTGTATGCTGAGAATTGAACCCTGGTCCTCTGGAACAGCAGCCGGTGCTCTTAAACCACTGGACCACCTCTCCAAACCCCAAAGAGTAATCTTAACTGTAACAAATGCCAGGGTACCATTTTTGTGTTGCTTTCTCAACTCCTGATTCTCACAGCATGGTACAAAGAAGGATCACAATACAAATAACACAGCAGAGTGTGGAGAATTCAAACTCTAAAGAGTCTCCTCTCCCCTCTCCCCGCCCCCCGCTGCCTCTCCTGTGTGTGTGTGTGTGTGTGTGTGTGTGTGTGTGTGTGTGTGTGTAGATGATGCTGTTTTGTAAGACATTCATTGTACAAACACCTTTAGAATAAAGTCATCTAGAACAAAGATCAGAGGACACATAACCTCCTGGAAAATTGTCTTCTAATCCATGGGATAACATGAAACTCTAACAATGTGTCTCACTGTTTACAGAGCCAGAAGATTGCAGGAATGTGGAAGATCTTAACTCCAGATCAGTTATTATTGGGATTCATCATCAACAAAGCTTGCTTCTGTCTGCCTTGCTGCAAACTTTGAAATTCCTTTACTAGTTTGTTTTTGTTGTTTATTGGAGTTTTTTGTTTGTTTCAGTGAAAATGTAATTAACCTAGATTTTTAAAAACAAAACAAGGCTAGAGAGATGGCTCAGCAGTTAAGAGCACTGAATGCTCGTCCAGAGGTCCTGAGTTCAATTCCCAGCAACCACATGGTGGCTCACAGTCATCTGTAATGGGATCTGATTCCCTCTTCTGGTGTATCTGAAGAGAGTGACAGTGTACTCACATACATTAAAAAACAAACAAACAAACAAACAAACCCTCCCTACTATAAGTCACACATTCAAAGTATGTCTAAAGAGTATGTCCCATTTAGACCTGTGGGTTCCAAGCGCTCTCTTTATCTCATGTGTGTGTCTAGTGTCTGTCTGTCTACCTGTCTGCCTGTCTGTGTGTAGGCGATGCTGTCTTCCAAGACTATTTATTGCAAAAACAATTTTAACAAAGGTTCAATGTCCATGAGAATGGTAGCTTAGAATGCCTGAGCATATGTGTCCAGTGAAATGAATCCTGAAGTAGCAACTTCCTGGGTTGAATACAGTCTACTGATCTGTATTCAAACTGACCTGGTTCCACTGAAGGTCTGGACCACAGTGGTTGGAGGGTACATGGTCTCAGTCATCTTCATATGGAACCACCATGTTGGTCTCACCACAGTTACTCCAGAGATGACCTCTTTTCCTCACACAGGTTCTGAAGGAGGCAAAAGAAAAGAAAGGAGAAAGAAGAGAAGAGAAGAGAAGAGAAGAGAAGAGAAGAGAAGAGAAGAGAAGAGAAGAGAAGAGAAGACAAATGGGATATAGAATGTTGTCTGACTTACTGAAAAATCGTGAACTGAGTAGTCCTAGATGTGAGACTGAGCTCCCATGAGGGGACAGTACTGGTGGTATGCTTGCATCTTATGCATCCCCCACATTCCTGTGTTGAAGGCCAGAACCTCAAGGCAGCTTTCAGAGATGTGGCCTTTGGGGGTGATTGGATCACCAGGGAGCTATGATCACATTTTCAAATAAATACACTGATGGGATCATAACTTAGAGAGAAACTGAGAGGTGGAAAAACTTTAGGAGGTGGGGCAAGTTAGAGAAAGTGGGTCATTGGGACGTGTCCTGGAAGGGGATAGTGTGTCCCTGTCTATTTCTGTCTTGCTGTCATTGCTTCTTGGCAGCCATGAGTGAGCAGCCTGCTCTACCACATGCTCCCCACCTTCTGGTGTTCTCCCTCACCACAAAAACAAGAGCCAAGAACCTTGAACTGAAGCTGTGAATCAAAATCATTCTTCTCCCTTTAAATCAATATACCTTGGGTATTTCGTCACAGTGACAAAGAGCTACAGAGTTAAGGTGTCTATCTCTTTGGGTTTCTAGGTCCAAAAGGAAGATTTTGCTCACCTCCCCACTTTAACCCTTTTCAGTTCAGAGAGTGGAAAGTAGTCATGAGTTACATTCACTGAGCCTCTTCTGCATGGATGCAAACAGTGGGCCAGATTCTTCTGCGACAGTCGGAATGAACAGCTGGGTGTTGGAAATGTCTTCAGTCCCTTCCCTCCACCTCCCTCGCTGAATGGCCCCTCCACTCACCTCCCTCCAACCTCACTATAAAGCCCTTCCACTTACTGGTCCTGGTGGAGTCTCAGAGGACACAGCCGTGTGGTCTGCTTCTCTTCATAGTCTCATACCTGATACCTGCTTAGCAGTAAGAAACTAATAAATGTCCCGTGAGCCAATCTACGTTTTCTTCCCAACTAGAGTTCAGTGTGGGCTTAGATTTTTCTCTAAACCTATTTTCTCCAAACCTTCTCTACTTTATTTAGGGTTCTTGAATGCTTCAACCTCCCTTCTAGCTAATTGGAGTGAGTCAGCGGCAGCAGCAAGAATCAACTGGAATACCATGAGAAATTCTTTGCATTTCTCTCTAGGAAGTGAAGATCAGCAAAGCGCCACACATCTTCTCAATGCAAGAACGTCCTCTCACTGTTTGTGGGATTCCACTTATACTCTTTCCAAACATCACGTGCCCTCTCACATGTCTGCTTCAGCAAAACACCCTCTCAGAAGACAGCTTCCAGAAAAAACATCACATGTCACAACTGAGTTTCAAAGAGACCAGAAATTTCCACTTCAGTTTAGCTCTGTGGTTGTGGAGACATTTTTCTTCATTTTTATTCCCCATGCTGAATTACATCTTAGTGAATTATATGAAGCAGTAATCTTAGATTCCCCCAAGAAATGGAGGCTTACCAAGAACAGCCCTGTTCACACTTTAAGGAGACTTTAGGGGTCAGATTAAAATGTAAACAAATTGTTGGATTTTTTTTTCTTTCTTTTTCTTTTTTTTTTTGGTTTTTTTCGAGACAGGGTTTCTCTGTGTAGTCTTGGCTGTCCTGGAACTCATTCTGTAGACCAGGCTGGCCTTGAACTCAGAAATCCACTTGCCTCTGCCTCCCAAGTGCTGGGATTAAAGGTGTGCACCACCACCGCTTGGCAGATTGTTGGATCTTTAATCTCTTATGCCGCCACCAGCCTGATTCCTCCTTGAGTATTTTATTATTTTATTGTATTTTATTTTTGGTCTTCTCTTCATCTGCTGTTAACTAGAAGACTTCTCTCCCATTCAAAGAGAGAAAATCCTTTGGCCAGGGCTCTCGGGCACTCTCTCCTAAGCAGCAACCCATGGAGTTCTGGGGCTCTTTGAGAGACATGATCGACAAAAGCTTTCCTGGAAGTTCCAGCTACTTGTGATTCCCGCTATCTGAAGGGAGAATCGGAAGAGTTGTATGACTGTGTATGATCTTGTAGGACTGTATATGATCTTGTATGACTATATGATCTTATATGTCTGTGTATGATTTTATATGACTGTGTATGATCTCATATGACTGTGTATGATCTAGCATCCTCTTCAACAAATCCTGGGTATTTATTCGGGACTTAACATTGAGCAAAGGTGTAAATGTCCTGTTGTTTTATTGTCAGCTGTCATAGCCTTTGTGAGACTGTGGAAGTTGTGATTCTCTTTCCTCAAGGTTGGTTCCCTGCCTTTGACTGAACAACCTCCCTATGTTTCCCAGTGGTGTTTAGAACTGTGGAAGTTTGCTTTTAGATGATGGCTCAGCAGCACGTGTTCTCCTTCCTCTCAGAGTCTTTCATGGCCACACCTTTACATAAGTAAATGACTCATGACATCCTGATTTGGCCTGTATGTGCTATATTTGCCCTATACCAATCCAAAACACTTAACATGGATTCTCTAAACAAGCACTTTACACAGATTATCTCATTTAGTCCTCCTAACAGCCCTATCAATTAGGTATTAGTACTCTTTTACAGCGTGGAAATTGGAGCTTGTGAAGTTAAATAATGATCAGGTTTGTAGCATATGGTAACGGAGGCTTAAAGCTAATGTCAGTGTCAATGGTCTTTGGACCCATATACGGTGAGTCATTCCCAGACTCATGGAGGACACATAAGGAGAACACATAAGAGTAAAAACTATGCCTACCTCCTGTCCATTCACCACTCTGCCTCCTGCAGTGCCTACGTTGTCTAAGGCAAGTGACTGACTGGGTTCTCTCTGGTTATATAAGCCATCAATATCCACAACATACATTTTATAGTAATTTATTTTTTATTCACTTTACATCCCAATCACAGATCCCTCCTCTCTTCCCAGTCCCACCCTTACAAATACCCCCCCTCATTGCTCCTTCCCCTTCTCCTCAGAGATAGGGAGCTTCCCTTGGGTACCACTCTACCCTGGGGCGTCTAGTCCCAGCAGAATTAGGCACATCCTCTCCCAGTGAGACCCAACCAGGCAGCCCAGGTAGGGAAAGGGGATCCAATGGTAGGAAACAGAGACTGAGATTGCCCTCACTCCACTTGTTAGAGATCCCATATGAATACCAGGATGAACATTTCCTACAAATGTGTAGGACAGTCTTGGTCCAGCCGCTGCCGGCTCCCTGGTTGGTGTCTCAGTCTCTGTGAGCCCACACGGTCCCAGGTTAGTTGACTCTGTAGGTCTTCTCCCACAGCATACGTTTAAAGATGTATTTAATTTTTTTTTTTTTTTTTTTTTTTACATTATGTGTGTGAGTTGCATGGAGGCAGGGGGCTGCACGTGCTTGAAGATATCTGAGGAGTCCAGAGGCATTCGATCCTCTAGAGCTGGAGTTACAGGTTGCTGTGAGCTGCCCAACATGGGTGCTGAGACAGAACTCTGCAGAACCACCGAACCACTTCTGTAGGCTCCTCCACGATGTGTTTCTAATGTATAACATGTGAAAATAATCCTTGGAAATCTAAAAAGTGTATTTAAACTTAGATCATTATCATAATGCATCAGAGAGCCAGATAAGGACCTGGGCACTCCAGAAGGAATAAACAAAGAAAGGTCAAGTGTTGGAGAGAGTAGGGTTAAAGTAAAAAGAGAATTTTGTGGGTTTGGCCACCTGGAAGCTAACTATCTGAACACGTGATTCTGAGGGTGCCAGTACCTAATCCCCACCCTTCCGGTAACTTTAGCAGTGTTTGGTTCTCTGAGGTCACACCGGGTGAAGACAGACACACGTGTTTGACTTAATGCTCTATGATGGTCTTTACAAAGTAACCGAATCTAAACAAAACAAAACAAAACAAAACAAAACAAAAAACAATAAAATGAAAATTGAAATCTCAAAACAAAACAAAAATCCCTTGCAAATCATAGCAAGCCCCTGTGCTTGGCCTCATAGTGAACACAAGAGGGCACTAGGCTCACATGATTCACAGGCTGCCTAGGAACACACTCTACACAATGCTTGAAGACTCATTTCTTAAAAGTTGGGCTGGAGAGATGGCTCAGTGGTTAAGAGCACAGACTGCTTTTCGGAAGGTCTTGAGTTCAAATCCCAGCCAAAAAAAAAAAAAGTTACATGTGCTGATCCAACAGATTGCTTCACACTGTAATTTCCACCCCTTGTTTAGTAACTATCATCTCAGTTAATCTTATGGGTCTCAAAGGCTTGCCCATCCACAGAAGGAGGAAATATATATACATATATGCACATGTATATATATGTGCATATATGTATATGTATATATGTATATTTATATGTATACACACACACACACACACACACACACACACACACACATATATATATATATATATATATATATATATATATATATATAACAAAACCACAAGTTCTGTCAGGTATGAGGAACCAAGAGAAAAGTTCCAAAGCATTGGTAAAACCGCCCAACAGCTTAAGAAGAAGGGATCTTGGTGAAGATTTCAAGTGCTATAATTCTATAGGGCGCATGCTGTCTGAACCGGACATCACTAACCCTTCTAACGCCCCCAGCTGGCTCCATACTCACAAAGCAAACTCCCACAATTCCTCAGCTTCTCATGGGGGCGGGGCTGTCTGTGTCAATGCCAAGGAGCATTCAAGGGGGTGAAAAATCTAACTAAAAACTCCATTTTTCTGTGGCACAATAAAGGAGAAAACAGGATAAATAAACACATGGTGGTAGCTTTAGTTCTTATTTTAGGAAGGTTGTTAGACAGAGGAATGTTACGTACCATTCAGATTTTACATCGTTGTCTGGAGAAGCCATTAAAAGGAAAAGGTGAGCCGGGCGGTCCTGGTGCTCGCCTTTAATCCCAGCACTTGGGAGGCAGAGGCAGGTGGATTTCTGAGTTCCAGGCCAGCCTGGTCTACAGAGTGAGTTCCAGGACAGCCAGGGCTACACAGAGAAACCCTGTCTCAAAAAACCAAAAATAATAAATAAATAAATAAAAAAAATAAAAAATAAACAAGTAAAAGGAAAAGGTGAGAGTTGGGGATCAATGGAAATTAGGGTTTTGTCATGAGTTTGAGACGGAGGTTGTTTGTAGGAGTGGACACTGGCAACAGGCAATGAGGATGGACAGACCTGCTTTGTTACATAGGAAGGGTTGGAGATGAAGATGCTGGGTTAGGACCCACTGGCATGGAGGACTTTGACATGGAAGGACTCACTATATGAATAGGATATTAGTACTCTTCTAGTTGCTATGACAGAACACCTGACCAAAGCATCTTAAGGAAGGCAGGGTTTAGCTTGGCTCACAGTTTGAGGGCACAGTGCATTCCAGCAGCGGGGGGTTGGGCAGTTACTTGCCTTGTATCTGCAGTCAGGAAGCAGAGATGGATGGGCGTGCTCACCTTGCTTTCCCCAACCCCTGGTAGAATGACACACACATCTAGGGTGGGTCTTCCCTCTTTGGTTAATCCCATCCTCATGGGTACACAGACTCAAACAGGATCTTGTCTCTTCAGTGGGTCAAGATGGTGTCAAACTAGCCAGGCGGTAGTGGCGCACACCTTTAATCCCAGCACTTGGGAGGCAGAGGCAGGTGGATTTCTGAGTTTGAGGCCAGCCTGGTCTACAGAGTGAGTTCCAGGACAGCCAGGGATACACCAGGGATACACAGAGAAACCCTGTCTCAAAAAAAAAAAAAAAATGGTGTCAAACTGACAATGAGCATTAACCATCAGATGAGGTAGAGAAAGAAGGTATGAGGGACAGCCTTAAGAGCCTAGAAAGTGGGCTGGCGAGATGGGTAAGAACACTGACTGCTCTTCCAAAGGTCCTGAGTTCGGATCCCAGCAACCACATGGTGGCTCACAACCATCTGTGATGAGATCTGATGCCCTCTTCTGGTGCGTCTGAAGACAGCTGCAGTGTATTAAGCCGGAGAGAGCAGGGCCGACAGAGGTCCTGAGTTCAATTCCCAGCAGCCACATGATGGCTCAAGGCCATCTGTACAGCTACAGTGTATTCATACACATAAAATAAATAAATACATCTTTAAAAAAAAGAAAAAATAGCCTAGAAAGTCTCAAGAAGGACAGTGGTATCAGATACCACACCACTGACAGCAATCCTACTGCAGAGACAAACATGACAAGGACCAGAAGTTTTAATCAGAGAATCCTCTGACCTCATTCAGGAGAACATGTTCCAGCAGGAAAACCTAATAGTGTTCTAGTGGATAGACTTGAACAGTGTGTCACAGCAGAAGCAGAATGTCAAGCTGGAAAC
The DNA here is from genome assembly GCA_019843815.1 of Montemys delectorum. Lineage (NCBI taxonomy): Eukaryota > Metazoa > Chordata > Mammalia > Rodentia > Muridae > Montemys > Montemys delectorum. Next base: position 15,264 of record JADRCD010232489.1, read on the forward strand.
CAGCTTGAAAGGACCAACAGGACACTAACTGTTCCTTTTCTTTTGCTGCTATAGCAAAGCATCACAATTCAGTGGCTTACAAACAAACAAACAAACAAACCAGATGTGCGTCCTTTAGAAGCCCAATGCAAGTCTCAATAAACTTCAGTCAAGGAATCTTCAGTGTGTTTAAATAATGGCTACTAGCTACGTTCTAGGGCAGGGCCTCCAGATGCAACCTGGAGTTCACATGGAATACATACAAGGGTCAGAGGAGCACAAGAAGACACACTCTAAAGGGTGTAATGAGCAAAATCCAGACTATAAAAATCTGCGCTAAACTAATGGCTCACTTCTTTAAAACACTGTGAGCAAAACCAAAATGCAGGCAAGTCACAGTTGGAAGACTTAGAAATGCATCAACCAAGTGCAATGTATTGATTTGGTCTGCATCTTAATTCAAACAGACTTAAAAATGTATAAGGCAGCTAGGGAGATTGAAGCAGAGACTGAATACTTGATGGTATTAAGAAAGTTTGATTGCCTTAGGTTTACAATGAAATGGTTACAGATTAAGCGACATGGTGTTGGGATTTGTAGTAGAGTAATCTAGGGGCAAAACCGGGGTTACATGGGAGAAGGCAAGAAGTAAGGCTGACCAAGACAATAGTGTGGTCTCCAGGTGACAGAGACAGAGTTATTCACTTCTCTGCTTCTTTAATTTTTTTCAGTTTGTATAATTAAAAGAATATCATAAAATGTGGCTCAGGTTGTATGAATACTCCTTTATTTTCTTCTTTTGAAATAATATTTTATGTTTCCCAGGTTAGCCACGAACTTCCTATATAGCTGAGGATAGTCTTGAACTGAATCACCCAGCTTCCACTCTCCCAGTGCTTGGATTACAACTGTGCACCACCCTGTTCATCCATCCTTCCTTCCTTCTTCCCTTCTTCCCTTCCTCCCTCCCTTCTTCCCTTCCTCCCTCCCTTCCTTCCTTCCTCCTTCCCTTCTTTCCTTCCTCTCTCCCTTCCTTCCTTCCTTCCTCTCTCCCTTCCTTCCTTCCTTCCTAAAAAATTTGGTAAAAATATGGAGGAGAAAAGCTGAAAGTATGTATCCTTAAAATAATTTTAAAGTGTTTAACCACATTAACAAGAAATGCAAATAAACATGGTAAGATAGAGAAAGGTGTGATTGATATATTTTATTTTTTAAACTTTCTTCATAACAGTAAAATTACCAAGTGTCCTTCATAGCACATGATGAGCATTTTTCTAAACACTTTAAAATATTGCTCAACAGGGAGATAAGTAAAACACGGTCAGATGTTATTCAGATGTTATTCTATTTTACAAAAGAAGAGTGTCATATTTCTGTAACAAAATATCCCACTAGAGCAACTTAAGGGCAGGATTACTTTAGTTAAGCAGGACAGGGGATACAGTGCATCAAGACAAAGAAGAGATGGAAGGCAGAGCAGGAAGTGGCTGGTCACATGGTGTCTGTACACTGCAGTAGCCGTTGGCTGGTTGGAGAGCATTTGGATTTCTAGGCTGTGAGCCACTGCAGTTGGATCTTCCTTCGTGAACTGTTGCGTCTGTTCTGCATTCCTATGATTCAGTTTAGAGGTTTTGGTTTTCTAGATTTAAGCTAACTCTCTCTTCCTGTCCTTTCTTGATTGGGGGAGTTTTTATTTCCTTGTTAATGAGATTCTTTACTCTGTTTTAAAATGTCATATTTTACCTGGCTCTACTCCTCTCACTATTTTGGAACATTAGTTTATGTTAACTACACATCATGACCAATCTCACAGTGTCATTTCCATACATGTTCAGGAAGAACTTTGACCACACTTCCTGATCACATGGCCTCTTCCCCACCCCTTCCAAGTCCCTCGGTGTTTCTTTTATGTTCAGACCCTTACTTTCTAAGTACAGGCCAAGTCACATCAAATCCTCCTGTTCAGAGGACTGAAAGGCCATCCTGGATGCTCTCTTAAGGAAGGGCACCAATGTGTCTCTCTGCTTTAGCAGAGCGCCGCCTTCTAGCTGGTTATCTTAGGATCTCTCGGCCCGTTCAAAGGTCCTGACTCCATGCAAGAGCCAAAGGACGGGAGGCAGCCTCAGCCAGAGCTGGAAGTGGGCAGGTAGATGACCTCAGAGTGGTGAGGTCATTCTAAAGTACATTTTTAATAAGCCATAGTATTGTCAAAGGGTAGTGGGCAAAATGAGTTACCCAGTGAAGAACTGTCGATAGAAATGAGCAAGGGGACATCACGGGCTGAGGTTCAGCTCAGCTTGCGGAATGCTCACCCAGTGTGCGCAGCAGCTTGGATTTGATGGACAGCAACACATAAACCAGCGTGGCTGTGAGTGTGGGGAGGCAGGAAGCTCAGGACGGCAAGGGCACCTTCTGCACCATCACACGTTCAGTGATAACCAGGGATGTAGGAATCAATGAGACAGAGTCAGAGACAGAGAGAGACAAGGATACAGAGGGATGTGTGTTAAAGCAGGGAGTGGGGAGGTGAGCCTATAGTCCCTGCCACTCAGGAAGCTGTGGCAGACTGCTTCAAAAGCATTTTTTTTATTTTAATTTTTTTATATCATGTGCATTAGTGTTTTGCCTGTATAAGGGTGTCGGGTCCTCTGGAACTGGAGTTAGAGTTTTGAGCTGCCATATGGGTGCTGGGAATTGAACCCGGGTCCTCTAGAATAGCTGGGGCTCTTATTCACTAAGCCATCTTTCCAGCCCAGACAGCCTCAAATTCATTAGCCAGCATGGGCTACGTAGTTCCAGGTCAGCCAAAGCAGAGATATACATAAAAAAAAAAAAAAAAAAAAAAAAAGGCCTGCCCCTAGAGGCATTGTAGGTGTGGCTGCGATGTCACCTGTGCATCATGGAATGGCAGAGGAGAGAGAAGCTATGTCTATGCTCAGTGTGTTGACCTACGGATATCTAAATGATCAGTAGGTTAATATTCCCTGGGGAAAAAAAAAAAAAAAAGCAAGCCTGAGATGACCATCAGTCTGGCACCATGCAGGCCTAGACAGGCTCCCAGGACAGGAAGCAAGCCAAAGACTAGAAGAACTCCACCTGTGAACACAGGCCCCAGGCAGGCGTGACCCCAAGACAGAAGGCCACTTGGGTGGGCCAGTAGAGGATCGAGCCTGAAATGACCACCAAACTGGCGCCATGGGGTCTGACACGGAGCTAGCCTGAGATGAACATCAGTCTGGCACCCCACCCCCACCCCCAGGCCTAGGGGGGAGGCAGACCACGCTGAAGATGATCCCTGTCAGGCACTATACTGCATGAGCAGAACATAGCACTCCTGAGATCACCTGAAATGACCCCAGACACTCAGAGACCCTGGATGCCATTAAGTTGAGCAAGTATGTGGTAGAGAAAGGGGAGAGAAAGAGAGACAGAAGAATGTGGGCACAACAAAGAGAGGCAGCACTGGAGACTTGAGGGTAATAAGGAACAGCCTGATGGGAGTAGCTGGTGATGTTCCCTGGGATCATGGTGGGGTCCTGTGCTGACACTGGGGCCCAGATCTGGGTCCGAGGCCCTGCAGCAGGAGGGATCTGTCACAACCAAAGGCCAGGCGAATGTCCCTGGTCTGGGTTGCCACTGGGGACATGTTGCTGTCAAGAGAGCTGTGCAGAACTAGAGCAACTCTTAACCAGGGCATTGTGGGAGAGCCGGCCCTAGAGGCTTGAGAGCAAGGAGAGCTGACCCTGCCCAGAGCCAGCCACCGTACTCAGGGACCCAAACCATGCAGGAGTTGAGGGTTAGCAGGCACTAAGGATGTTAGCACACGATAGAGCTGGCCCTGCGGCTAGTGTCCCTGTGGTGGTATGGATGAGAGAGAGGTACTTTCTTCCTACCTTGCCCCTCACCACCTGCAGAAGGCAGGATACCTGGCCCTGGGCTCATGAGAGCAGGGGAGCTGACCCTGTCCTTCACCAGCTGCACTACTTGGAAGAGTAAGCCCTGCATCTCACCTGGGCAGCACAGTAGAACTGACCATGATGGCAGGGGTCCTGGGGAGCTAGCCCCGAGGATGTGAGCATGGGAGAGATGGCCCTGCCTTTCACCTGCTGCATCAGTTGGGAGGGTAGGCCCTGAACCTTGCTTGGGCAGCACAGCAGAGCTGGCCCTGGATGTGAGGGTTGCAGGTGAGTTGGCCTTGCTTCTTGTCTGCTGGGTCCTGGACAGTAAGAGGGAAAGACGCCCTCTTCCCCTGCCCCACATCTATGGCAGATGAAAAATCTGGCCCCCAGGATTATAAGTGGGAGAGCTAGCCATGTCCCAAGCTGGCCGCAGCACTCAGGACAGCAGTCCCTGCACCTCACCCGGGCAGCAGGGTAGAGCTGGCATTGCTTGTGGGGGTTGAGGGTGAGTTGGCCCCAAGGGTGTGAGAACATGAGAGCCGGCAGGCTGAGCATCTCTGATGTCTCTCAGGCCCAGATCCAGGGCTTTCAATTGGTCTATCCCAATATCTACTCCATCAATGAATTGCTGGAGTGCAGGAAGGGGTCGGTTCTACAGGTCCAAAACTACAGGATCTCTAGGACACAGGGCAACAGCAGGATATCTGAGAGGAGTCCCAGTGAGGTTCCAGTACCGACAGAGTAGCAGAAAGCAGAGGCCTCGTACCAGACCAATGAGTCATTGCAACGAACATTTCAAACAAAGAAGTGTGGACATAAGGGAATGTTGCAGGCACGCGGACACACTATAGTTTCCACAAGATTTTTTTTTCTCTGTTGCAGGGAAAGATTGCAAGGGTGGAGGACAGATACAAGGGTAGGAGGAGATGAGTGGGATTTGGGGTGCATGAAATGAAGTTCACAAAGGATCAATAAAACTTTTAAAATCTAAATCTAAAACAAAACAACAACATAACAACCAAAAGCCCACTAGTCAACAGTATTATTTTATTTCCAATATACAAGACATTGCAATGATTAAAGGGTGAGGGAGGTCACTCTTAGAACCAATCCAGGTGGCCTTCATTTCTCCCCAGTGCAGGACTATCTGCCTTGGCTTCTGAGAGGTGTCTGGTCCCATGCTACATGGAAGTGAGACATCCAGGTGAACCCCAGTGCTAACAAAGCTGGGATCACATTGTCAGCCCACCAATTGGAATCTACTCAGTAGTGATAAGATCCCCCAAAGCTTGCCCTGCTGGGCTCCGTCAACCATCCTGCATCCATTGAAGAACACCCAGGTGTTTTCAGCATTATCACCCTGTCTCATTCTCAGTCTTACCACCAGGATGCTCCTGCAGAAAGGAGCTCAGGCCTTCCAAAGGACTACCAGGTACTTAAGTTGTCTGTGGACTCCCTTATCACTAATTTTTTTTTTTTTTTTTTTTTTTGGATTTTCGAGACAGGGTTTCTCTGTATAGCCCTGGCTGTCCTGGAACTCACTCTGTAGACCAGGCTGGCCTCGAACTCAGAAATCCACTTGCCTCTGCCTCCCAAGTGCTGGGATTAAAGGCGTGGGCCACCACTGCCCGGCTCCTTATCACTAATTTTAATGTGCATGCAGATGCACTCACACATGTTTAACTTGTATCCTTGTGTATATGCACGTGTATGCTCAACTTTATGTGTGTAGTGCATGTCTACACATGTACTTCAGTCTCAAATGTCAATTCACAGGTGCCGAACACCTTGACTTTTGGACACAGGCTTTCAAAAGGCCATCAGAGTTGAAATGCACCTGTCTAGCTGGATGGTGGTGGCACATGCCTTTAATCAGGAGGAAGAAGAAGGGATCTCGGTGAGTTCTAGGATAATCAGGGCCCTGTTTCAACCCCTCACCCCAAAAGAAGGTGTATCTTTCTCCATCTCAAAGTGCTAGATGACATGCTTCAGCCAGCACGCTGCTCCTCTCCTTGAATTCTGGGGAGTAAACTCAGATCTCATATGGGAAGCAGGCACTGTATGGACAGACAGAGTCGTAGTCGCAGGCTCCTTGTGCTTCTGAATCTCACTCAGGCTGTAGAAGTCACACTCTTGACTTGCAGCCCAGCCAACTCTAATTAAGGACAGGAAGGCCAGGAACAGTGGTGTGTCTATGCAGCTTCTTCCAGGAACATTCCCAGGCAGCCCAGGTACGAAGATATTTTGTTCCTTTATTATGGTGTGCATGATAAAAAGGAAGGAGAAAATCAATAAGTAGGTGTACCTAGTTAGTATGAGTTGAAGCGGAGACCCCTGCAAATTAGGTGCACGGACATGGTGCTGCCTCAGAACTACCACAAGGGGGCAATACAACATCAGTTTCTAACTGATTGCCTGATCAGCCGCCTTCCTGCCTTCCTGCCCTCCTTATTGGCAAAGGTTGGAGTCTCTGTGCTCTCCAAACCTTCCTCCCTATTTCCTCACAAGGGACTATCAGGAGCATTGGCTACACAGCTTCTCAGTGCCTCCAAAAGGGCCACCAGGGAGCACTGGACACAGAGCTCCTCACTTACTCCAAAAGGGCCAGCAGGAAGCAGTGGCTGCAGGGATCCTCAATGCTTCCCAGAGGGCCAGCAGGGAGTATTTACTTCAGAACTCCTCACTGCTATGCACAGGGGAGAACTCTCGACGCTCAGGCCAATTCCAGATGTGAGTCACAGGAAATAATTACTGCACATATGGATGCCCAGTTTTCTTCTGTCCAACAGAGAGGACTCTGATTCATGGGGAATATGTGGTTGTTATGAGCCACCATGTCACTTCTCTGATTTGGGCACTAAGATTTGGGAGTGGGGGGTGGGATGGTGTTTGTTTTTAAAGAGAGTGTCGTGAATTCTAGACTGGCCTCAAACTCTCGGTGTTGGAAGACGACCTTGACTGTTTGGTCCTCTTGTCTCTACCCCTCAATCTTCTGTTTGCCTTTGAAACAAGATGTAGAACTCTCAACTCCTCCTGAGCCATGCCTGCCTGAGTGCTAACCTGCTCCTGCCTTGATGATAATGAATTGAACCTCTGAACCTGTGAACCAGCCCCAATTAAATGTTGTCCTTATAAGAGTTGCCTTGGGGGCTGGAGAGTTGGGGTCAGCAGTTAAGAGCACTGACTGCTCTACCAGAGGTCCTGAGTTCAATTCCCAGCAACCACATGGTGGCTCCCAACCATCTGTAATGGGATCCGAGGCACTCTTCTAGTGTGTGTCTGAAGACAGCTACAGTGTACTCATATAAATAAAAGATAAAAAAAAAGAGTTGCCTTGGCTATGATGTCTGTTCACAGAGGTAAAATCCTAACTAAGACACAGGGTACGTCAGTGATCTCAGGGCAGCAAGCTTCCACATCTGCCTCTCTTGACCACCAGGCCTAAGAGGACACAGGATGCTGCCTTGTCTGGGTTTTACAGGGTCCTTTTTTTGCCCAGTGACACTTTATCCAACACTCATCTCCCTAGCCACAGAGACCAGATCTGATAGTTCCACATATATTTAGAGTGTGCTGTCCTTTTTCAGACAGGATTCCACTCAGCCTGGAACTTACTCTTGCCTACACTGGCCTTGAACTTCTGATACTTGACAGGGCAGACTGGCTTAAAGCTGAAATTTCTGCGTTGGGGAATTAGAGACAGATGAGGATCCTGTGCAAGGTCGTCTTTGGCTACAAGATGGCCTGTCGGGATATATGAGAGCCTGAGTAAAGCACAAATGCTAATGGCATTACAGTGCACCTAAGGAGGAACTGCAGCAACAGGGTTCACAGGAAGTAAAAGCCACACTGGGCTACCCCTGAGTTCCATTCCATCTGAATTATGGATGAGATTGTGTGAATGCTAAAACCAGCATAGCAATACTATTCCTACTAAGCAAAGTAGAAAGAACCAAATGTCAGAATATAAAATGGAAGTGTACCTAAGACATTTGAATACATCTATCAGGGAATAAAAATTTTTTTCAAAGAGGAAAATCTACAGTATAAGTACAAATAACATGTCATATACTGCTGCATTCAATGTCTAATGTGGGATAAGCTCTGTCTATTTTATTTAACAAAAAGCATTCATACAACACTTGCATGTACTTGATAAGGGACTCGTGCTTTGTGAATAGTAAAGAACTCCATCTTTACACGGCCCATATTATGAAGAAAGTAAAGTCACTACTTAGCCCAGTGAGAGCAGGTTCCCCTCTGAGGGCCCTGGTGTCAGAAGCCGCGCAGTCACAGGCAGCTGTATGTAGTGACTGACTGTTTCCCACCCTGCCCTCTGCATAGGAAAGTTGCTTGGTCTGTGACGGCCCCTCAAATATGGACTGAGCCTGGCTCTCTGTCACCGTCTAAAAACCTCTCAGCAAACTGTAGCACACGGGCTCTGCTGTCAGACTGAGTGTTTCACATATCATCCAGACTAGGCACTGTTAATAGTTACAGTGGGAAAAGTTTACTCCAGGATGGCTCCCGTCGGTGAAGCAGAGCGAGTGGATGGTGACCTGTGCTAGGACTCTCTGATACAAGAGGTGGAATCAAGACAGGAGGTTCACTAACATGGCGGAGATCACATACTGGGAAGTGATGCCGTCGGGACTGGAAACCAGGAAGTCAGACCCGAGGCTTCAGTGGCACCATGCTGCTCAGGGAAGGGAAACCTGCGGTGTCATACAGACACTTACTCCATTACCCCACACTATACCCACAATGCCCACCTCCACTTCTAAGAAATGTACACCTACGCATCAGTGTACCCCAGCTGTACCCCAAGTCATCTTTGAAGAAAGGTCTCTGCAGGGAATGGACACCATTATATGCAGGGATGTGATGCTGAAAACATATGGAAATTGTTCCAGGAGTATTTATTAAATATTAACTCATAAATACCTGGAGTCTACACACACACACACACACACACTTGCACATACACATACGTACATACATACATACATACATACATACATACATACATACATACGCACACACACATACACACACACCTCAGACCACACCACACTTGCACACTACACACACATATTTGGTTTTTCTTTTTTTCTTTTTTTCTTTTTTTGGTTTTTGGAGACAGGGTTTCTCTGTATAGCCCTGGCTGTCCTGGAACTCATTCTGTAGACCAGGCTGGTCTCAAACTCAGAAATCTGCCTGCCTCTGCCTCCCAAGTGCTGGGATTAAAGGCGTGTGCCACTACTGCCCGGCCGTATTTGGTTTTTCAAGACAAGGTCTCACTATGTAGACCAGGCTAGCCTAAGACTCACAGAGATATGCCTGGCTCTGTCTCCCAAGTGCTGGGATTAGAGAGCTTCACTGCTGCCTGGTGTATTTTTCTGCAATTGATTTCTCTTATAGCCTGAGAACATTCTTTGTAAGATTTCTATTCTTCTTTTATACTTTATTAGATTTATTTATTGATTGGTTGGTTGGTTGATTGATATGGATACCCATAATTGTATGGGCACTACATGCGTATGGCGGTCAGAGGACAACTTATAGGATTCTGTTGTTTCCATCATCTGAGTTCCTGGGATTGAACTCAACGTTATCAGGATGGGCAGCAAGCTTGTAACCCCAACTACTCAGATATCTGTTCTTTTATACAAACGCGCTAGTTCATTTTCTGGCTTCCTCTTGGTGCTCGGTTGCTGTCACACACTCCAAGACTGTGCAGCTTGCTTGGACTTAGTGGAGACTTCTACAAATGGTGGCTAGCTCCCATGGGTTAGTATTATACAGGTGTTCTGGTTTGTTTGTAATTTAAATTTGTCTCTCTTTGCAGTCCTGTCTGGTTTGGTTTCAGGCACTCTGGTGCATTCGCAATTATGATTGTTCTGTTGTCTTGGAGAATTATCTCTTTATCATTTTGTAGTAGTATTCTTCTCCCTTGCTAACGGCTCTTGTTCTAAAATCTGCTTTTAAGTGTGCTTTTAGAATTCTTTTATTTTATTGTATTTATTTTACGTGCATGAGTGTTTTGCCTGTATGTATGTCTGTCAACCACATCCATACTGGGCACTTTAGAGTCCAGCAGAGGGCATCAGATCTCCTGGAACTGGAGTCACAGTTATGAGCTACCATATGAGTGGAGGGAATTGGACCCAGAACCTCCAGAAGAGTGGCCAGTGCTCCTAACTGCTGAGCCAACTCTCCAACCCATATGTTTTCTTTTGGTTGTTTGTATGGTGTTTTATTACCCACCTTTTACTTTATTTCTGCAGTCAAGCTTTACATGGAATTGACTAAAACATAACGGAGCCTGTCTTACTTAGGGTTATTGTTTCTGTGCTGAAACACCATGACCAAAGCAAGGTGGGGAGAAAAGGGTTTATTACAATCCCAGCTCCCTGTAACAGCTCATTATCAAAAGCAGTGAGGGCAGGAACTCAAGCAGAGAAGGAACCTGGAGACAGGAGCTGATGCAGAGGCCATGGAGGGGTACCGTTTACTGGCTCACTCCTCAATGCTTGCTCAGCCTCTTTTATAAAATCCACAATGGGCTGGGCCCTCCCCCATCAACCACTCATTAATAAAATGCTCTACAGACTTGCCTACAGCCCGATCTTATGGGAGCATTTTCTTAATTGAGGTTCCCTCCCCTCAGAGGACTCCGACTTGTGTCAAGTTGACACAAAACTATCCAGTCTGATTTTTACTTAGTCTGACAATATCTGCCTTTTACTTAGTATGTTTGGATAACATATGTAGCTGTTGATGGGGCTGGATTCTGGTCTATAGATTTGCTGTTTTGCTGTTTGTTTTTGACTTTTAGTTTTTTTTTTTTTCTTACTTCTTTTTTATTAGACCTTCTATTGGAATTTTTTTAAAGCTCCACTTTAACTTTTGTGTTTTGGATTTAGGACTATATCTCTTTGTACATGTTTTTCTTTAACGGCGATACTAGGGATTATAAGTACATTTTTTAAAACTTCTGGAGCTCAGAGTTAACTCTGTGGCAGTCCATGTAAAATGCAGAATTGCATTTGCATGTACCCTACTCCCTTCTGCAACTCCCCACACGTGGCATTCTGTTACAGGGACGCAGGTTGCTTTCAACAGTTACATAGTTAGCAACTTACAGAGAAAAGTTTTCTTTCTGCATCTACACCCATTTATGTCAACAGGCAGTTAGTGTTTCTAGTGCCTTTCTTCACTGTCTGAGAACAACCCTCCCCTGGGGTTAGTTCCCTTGAAAAGCTGGCAGCTATCAGATCATTCAGACCAGAACTGCTGTAGGCAAATTCCTGAACGTTCCTCCTTCAGAGACTTGATTCACCTTCATTCTTGAAAGTATGCTATTGTTCCGATGTCTTTTTGACTCTGTGGTTTTTGATGAGAAATCCAGGATGGCGTCTCTGTATAGAATGTATTATTTTTTTACTAGTTGCCCTCAAGATTTTTGTTTGTTTGTTTGTTTCATATATTAAGCAATAAAGTGTCTAGGAACTTTACAGTTTATTTTACTTGGGAATAGTTGAGTCTCATATACACTAATAGGGTTTTTTGTTTGTTTGTTTGTTTGTTTAAATTTGCAATTTTTTCACCCATTATCTCGTCAAATATCCTTTCTTCTTTTTTTTAACCTCTTAGTCTTGGATTCTAATGGTATGTATATTTGACCTTGACTTTTTGGTAGTTTTATCAGTCAGAGTAACCAGAGAAACAGAGCAATAGGATCTATCCTCTCTCTGTCTACGTCTATTAAACTACCGATCTTTAACAGCTTAAGGGAGGAAGGTCCATCTGGCTCACAATTTGGAGGTGTCACCTCCTGTAGCTGGCTCCTCTGCTTCTGAGCCTGTGGTGAAGTAGAGCATGACACTGAAAGCCATGGTGGAGCACAGCTATTCAACTCTTAGCAGTGAGGAAGCAGAGCAGTTATGGAAAGGGGCCAGGGCAAGAGAGTGCCTTAGAAGACACATCACCAGTCACCTTCTTCCTCCATTACCTCCCAAACAGTCCACTGAACCATTAATTAGATCCGAGTCCTGGAGAGCTCTGGAAAAACCTTCACAGACGTAGCCACGGGAGTACTTTACTTATTTCCTAGGTATTATCCACCAAGTCACTGACAATGATGATTATCTATTACTCCAAGGGAATATGAATGTCCAGCTCAATAGGAGCTCCTGGGGATTTTTTTTTTTTTTTTTTTTTTTTTTTTTTTTTTTTTTTTTTTACAGTGCTGTGGATGAGGCCCAAGGCTTGGCAAATTTCCCCTTCTTTTATGTTTTTGTTTTATGTTATATCTTGGTGGGTTGAATAGGACTCACTCAAGCAGCCAGAGTGATCTCTGCACATTCTCCCAATTCAAATGCTCATCTCTTCTAGAATCACACCTCCACAGACACACTCTCACACACTCAGGAACATTCCGTCAGGTTGTAAGGGTGGAGAATTTTAGAGTTTTAAAAATAAGAGCATTTATTAGAAATGTGGTAGTATATAGTGTATAACCTCTACTTAAGAAGTCAGGGGAAAAACTTCTGTACCTAGCCAAGAATGCAGTTTCATTCTGGCCAGTTTCAGGAACTCGTTGGTTGCAAGGCCCCTAGTTGGGGGTCCACACAAGAAGCAAGATATGAATCATCTGGGTGGTCAGCCATGAAAAGAATAACCATTGTCCAAACCACATTCTTGTGACAATAAAAGTGCAGAATGTTTTCCTTGTGACCCTGACTCAATTAGGGGCTGGGTCTCTTAGAATTCTCCACTGTTTTCCTGTTATGTTTCCTTGGTAACCCCCTCACCCCCCTACTTTGTGATTTTTCCCTTTAAATACCCCTTACTTCTTGTGTTCAGGGTCAAACTCCTCTGACCTGCTAGGCTATGTGTTCGACCCCAGATCTGGCTTCCCTTCCCCCCCGGCCCCCAGTAAACCTCATGCTGTTGCATCAAGATTGGTCTCTCGTGAGTTATTCAGTGGTCACATCATCCCGAGACTTGAGTGAGGGTCTCCCCAGCTCTGGGGGTCTTTCAAGGTCTTCCAGGTAATGCAGCTTTCTCGGGAGCATTGTCAGTGTCTGAGTTTCCTCCCAGAACATAGAACAGTGCTGTGATATTGTGATGTTCCTATAAGAAGTTTCCTGTGAAAATAGAACACTGCCTGATTTTCAATATTTCTACTAAAGAAGAAAATCTTACTGTCCTTGTCTCAAAAGGATGGTTTAGTGTATGTTTATGTCTTCTGCCTCAAATAAAAAGGATTAAAATATTCGCTACTCTTTGGAACAGCCATGTGCTCACAATGACAGAAGTTGCGTGTCTGGGTCAGAGTCATACCCATCCTTGCCAGCTGCCCCTTAGGCTTGACTTTTTGGTGCTCTGATCTCTTTTGTCTGCTTTCATAAATAATGGTGACAGTCAGGGCAGGAGTGGGGGTGGGTTGGGGTGGAGTGGAAACCATAGCTGTGTCCTGGAGAGACAAAGCCTTCCCAGCCTTGACAGATCACAGACTAGAGTCCAGGGAACACGGAGGCTTCGGTTTCCTACTCAGTTAAGATGATTAAAGAAATGACGAATTAAGAAAAGGTGATTGAAAATAATGGCAGGATGTTTGTATAACTGACCCTAGGAGGGTAAAATTTCCTTTAATCAGTAATTTTTTAGTTGAGGCGAACCTCTGTTGCCAGGTTTTGTTTTTGTTTTGGTTTTTGTTTTGGTTTTGGTTTTGGTTTTGGTTTTGGTTTTTTTGAGACAGAGTTTCTCTGTGTAGCCCTGACTGTCCTGGAACTCAGTCTGTAGACCAGGCTGGTCTCGAACTCAGAAATCCACCTGCCTCTGCCTCCCAAGTGCTGGGATTAAAGGCGTGCCCACCACCGCCCCGGCTGTTGCCAGCTTTTTAAGGAAGTTTTGTAGGTAGGTCATTCATGCTCTCAAGCCATGAGTTTCTTTTCTTGTAACAGGCCCCCAGACTTTAGCATAACTGACTCCATGGTGGAAGTCTCATTCAGGCTGTAAAACTGAGCATATAGACAGCACCACCTGCCAAAATGAAAACAAAGCCCAGTTCATCAAAGTCCATAGTCTCTAAATGGACTAGCCTTGCTTTTTGGCTTTTAGAGTTCTGCTTCTAGATAACTGTTCTTGTTAACTGAAATATATAAACCCAGAACATGAGTTTTGTGCTTAAAAGCTCGCCCTGATGAAGGCTCTGGGCTACACTGGGATCCCGAGCATCCAGCATAGTTGCAGGACAGCTAATAAAGACACTCTGTTGGCTTAAACCTATGTCTGGGCAGTCTTCTCTGGTGGGTACCCCACAACGCTCCTTGATCTAAAAGTCCGCAATGCAATGAACCACACAGCCTTAAAGCCTTATGAGGAACATTCTGTGTCTATAAACATTGTATTTCTACATGAAAGGTTTAGCAGAGGGAGCCCAGGACTTCCTTTAAAATGGCAGCTTCTGGAATGAGCCCTTCAAATGACCTTTCTCTTCACTTTGGAAGTCTCCATGGCCTTAGTATGTGGACATCTTTTCTATGAGTCTCCTTTGGCTCTCTCTGTTTCCTGCTCATCCACACTCCCAAGGGTGATTCACGGACTTCTCCCCCTTTTACCTTTCTTCTGTTTGTTTGTTTGTTTGTCCTATGTTTTTGGGTTTTTCTGACACAGAGTTTCTCTGTGTAGCCTTAACTGTCCTTGGAAATCCCTGTGTAGACCAGGCTGTTCTCAAACTCAGAGATCCACCTGCCTCTGCCTTCAGAGGGCTAGTATTAAAGGCATGCGCCACCACTGCCCAGCAAATGAACCACCTTTCTTATCCCAATCCTTAAGATGTCTTCTCTCCACTGTCCTAAGCCTTTTTGTGGTGGTTTGAATATGCTTGGCCCAGGGAGCAGCACCATTAGGAGGTGTGGCCTTGTTGGAGGAAGTGTGTCACTGTGGGGGTGGACTTTGAGACCCTCCTGCTAGCTGCCTGAGACATTCAGTCTTCTCCTAGTGGCCTTCAGATGAAGATGTTGTACTCAGTTCCTCCTACACCATGACTGCCTGGATAATGGGCTGAATCTCTGAACCTGTAAGCCAGTCCCAATTAAATGTCCTCATAAGAGTTGCCTTGGTCCTGGTGTCTGCTCAGCAGTAAAACCCTAACTAAAACACCTTTCCATCAAACCAGTAGTGTCAGGATAGTAATATAGAACCTTTAGTTGATGTATTTACAAGACGAATAGGACTAAAATCTTCAGGGCAGAGCATCCAAGGTTTTTTGGGTTTTTTGTTTTTGTTTTTGTTTTTGTTTTTTGTTTTTTTGTTTTTTTTGTTTTTCTGTTTTTTGGTTTTTCGAGACAGAGTTTCTCTGTATAGCCCTGGCTGTCCTGGAACTCACTCTGTAGTCCAGGCTGGCCTCAAATTCAGAAATCCGCCTGCCTCTGCCTCCCAAGTGCTGGGATTAAAGGCATGCGCCACCACTGCCTGGCAGCATCCAAGGCTAAATACTGATGATTCACATGAATGAATTTGAGTTGAATGGGTGAATGATGAGATTAAAATACCAGATGAAATTCATATTGAAATGTCATAGGCACTGTGAGGCATTAAGGAGGTAGAACAGACATGGAAATTTATGGTTTCTTTGGAAAGTCAGTTGTGTCTGATGGTGTTTTGCTGGGACAGACACATGAAGGAGTGGTTTCCTGAAGCAGTCACAGGTGAAAGGATGGCTTGCTAAAGCAAGCACGTGAAAGGATTCCTTGCTAAGGACACACTCATGTACTGGCTCCTCTCACATTGCATGGCTGAGCTCCGCTTGTGCTGACACCATCGAGAGAAACTCCCTAAAGAACTTCTTGTGAGGTTCCTGTGGCTTCTTGCACCTTCCACAGGCTCGGGCGGATCGGCAGGGTGATGTCACCTAATACAGACTCATGGGGAGTTTTGATAAGACAGACCCATGTGGTGAGGCAAGACCCACGGGAGGACACATGATATTTGGACGGGGTATAAATGGGACTCAACAGACAGAGGCAGGAGTCTTTGCAACATTTCGTTGGTCTCACGTCTGTCTTCGTCTTCCCTGATCTTCACTTCGTTGAGAGAGGCACTGCAGAGAACTTCTCTTGGCATACCGGCTGGCCTAGGTTATTCCTGCTGACTCATGCCAATTTGGCAGAGGCCTGGCTGTTTCTGCTGGGTCATGCCACTATTGCTAATTCATGTTTACTGCCCTGATGCTACTGAACTGGACTGCTGGAATATTCATGAAGTGTTTGCCAGTGGATCAAGCTGCTGCTGCTGCTGCTGCTGCTGCTTCCTGTGAACTGAACTGCTGATTTCCTGACAACACAGATAGGATTTGCTCCAAAGAACAATTTCTAAACAGGTCCACTTCCTCAGTATCCTAGTAACCTTTCTTTTCCATTACCTCTAGTGTTTGGTGGGCTGGAAGGGAGGTAAAGCATTTAAGAACCCTTATTAAAAGGAGGGTTTAAAAAGTCAAAACACAGTAGTGTTCCTCTCTCCATAACCTCTCCAGCATCTGCTGTCACCTGAGTCTTTTATCCTAGCCAATCTGACTGGTGTGAGGTGGAATCTCAGAGTTGTTTTGATTTGCATTTCCCTGATGACTAAGGATGTTGAACATTTCTTTAGGTGCTTCTCAGCCATTCGGTGTTCATCAGTTGAGAATTCTTTGTTTAGCTCTATGCCCCATTTTTTAATAGGGTTATTTGGTTTTCTGGAGACTAACTTCTTGAGTTCTTTGTATACATTGGATATTAGCCCTCTATCAGATATAGGGTTGGTAAAGATCTTTTCCCAATTTGTTGGTTGCCGTTTTGTCCTATTGACAGTGTCTTTTGCCTTACAGAAGCTTTGCAACTTTATGAGGTCCCATTTGTCAATTCTTGATCTTAGAGCAGAAGCTATTGGGGTTCTCTTCAGGAAATTTCCCCCTGTGCCTATTTGCTCGAGGTTCTTCCCCACTTTATTTTCTATTAGTTTCAATGTATCTGGTTTGATGTGGAGGTCCCTGATTCACTTGGACTTGAGCTTTGTACAAGGAGAAAGGAATGGGTCGATTTGCATTTGTCTACATGTTGACCGCCAGTTGAGCCAGCACCATCTGTTGAAAATGCTGTCTTTTTTCCACTGTATGGTTTTAGCTCCTTTGTCAAATATCAAGTGACCATAGGTGCATGGGTTCATTTCTGGGTCTTCAATTCTGTTCCATTGATCTACCTGCCTGTCACTGTACCAATACCATGCAGTTTTTATCACAATTGCTCTGTAGTACAGCAAACTGGTACAACCACTCTGGAAATCAGTGTGGCAGTTCCTCCAGAAACTGGACATAGTTCTACCAGAGGACCCAGCTATACCACTCCTGGGCATATACCCAGAAGATGCTCCAACATGTAATAAGGACACATGCTCCATCATGTTCATAGCAGCCTTATTTATAATAGCCAGAAACTGGAAACAACCCAGATGTCCCTCAACAGAGGAATGGATACAGAAACTGTGGTACATCTACACAATGGAGTACTACTCAGCTATTAAAAACAATGAATTTATGAAATTCTTAGGGAAATGGATGGATCTGGAGAGTATCATCCTGAGTGAGGTAACCCAATCACAAAAGAACACACATGGTATGCATTCTCTGATAAGTGGTTATTAGCCCAGAAGTTCAGAATACAGGAAGAACAACCCACAAACCACAAGAAACTTAAGAAGAAGGAAGACCAAAAGGTGGACATTTCATTCCTTCTTAAAA
>JADRCD010232489.1:33027-44402 GCA_019843815.1 Montemys delectorum
TAAGAAGAAGGAAGACCAAAAGGTGGACATTTC
Source organism: Montemys delectorum (assembly GCA_019843815.1). Taxonomy (NCBI): domain Eukaryota; kingdom Metazoa; phylum Chordata; class Mammalia; order Rodentia; family Muridae; genus Montemys; species Montemys delectorum. The sequence continues at coordinate 33,061 of JADRCD010232489.1, forward strand.
ATTCCTTCTTAAAAGGGGGAACCAAATACCCATGGAAGGAGTGGCAGAGATTAACTATGGAGCAGAGACTGAAGGAAGCACAAGCCAGCCTAAATATAGCTATCTCCTGAGAGGCTCTGACAATACCTGACTAATACAGATGTAGAGGCTCACAGTCATTCATTGAATTGAGTATACTGTCCCCAATGAAGGAGTTAGAGAAAGAACTAATGGAGCTGAAGGGTTTGCAGCCCCTTAGGATGAACAACAATATGAACTAACTAGTACCCTCAGAGCTCCCAGGGACCCAACCACCAATTAAGGACTATACATGGTGGGACTGAATGTTCTGGCAGCATGTGTATAGTAGACGATTGCAAATTCGATCATCAATAGGAGGAGAGGACCTCGGCCCTGTGAAGGTTCTGTGCCCCAGTGTAGGGGAATGCCAGGGCCAATAAGTGGGAGAGGGTGGGGTGGCAGGCATGGGGAGGGGGAGGCAACAGGGGTTTGTTCTTGTTGTTTTTGTTTGTTTGTTTGTTTGTTTGTTGGAGGGGAAACTGGGAAAGGAGAAATTTACATGTAAATAAAGAAAATATCTAATTAAAAAACAAAACAAACAAAAAAAAAAAAGTCAAAGCAAGCCAGGCAGTATTGGCACACGCCTTTAATCCCAGCACTTGGGAGGCAGAGGCAGGCAGATTTCTGAGTTCGAGGCCAGCCTGATCTACAGAGGGAGTTCCAGGACAGCCAGGGCTGCACAGAGAAACTCTGTCTTGAAAAAACAAAACAAAACAAAACAAAACAAAAGGTCAAAGCAACATAGAACCTTAATTTGATGTATTTACAAGATGACCAAGACTAAAATCTTCAGGGTAGAGTACTCATGGCTAAATACTGATGACTGTGTAAGAGTCACCAACATGGACCCCTGCCCCTTGAAAGAAATGTCCTGTCCTTGTTTGGAGCTCTGCCAGCAAGGGGATGATTACCAGATTTAGTCTCCTGACTTTGGGCCCAAATAGCCCTCTTTCCTTTATAATACACCCAGTCTGTGGCCTGTGTTATCAGCCACAGAAAACAGGCTAGCACAGTGAACAACATCTAAATCTATTAACTGACTGCTTTCTCTTGCTCATCCTAACTCGGAACATTAAAAGCACTTGCAATACATCTCCATTTGTGTTGATTTTAATCTTGAAATGCCCATGTATCCTTTCTTTCTTCTCCATTTCCTTGCTGCCCCCTCCCCACCAGTCCAGATCTTTAACCTGGTTTCCTGTTTTTCCCTCGTCTCTTGCTGGAATTCTTGGTTCTAGATGTTTAACTCACCATACACTGCTACCCTTCCTTCATCATTTCTTCCTTTGCTTTAGCAAGTGGTGTCTTAGAAACCCAGAAACTAGACAATGAAGGCTCAGGCTCACCCGGCTTATCACCCATTCCTTCCCAGTGTAAGAGCAGGAACCCTCAAAAACACCCCAATATCTGGTTCATAGACCTTCAACTCCACATCAGAGCAATTCCAACCTTACCTCTTCATTTATTCTGCAGGGGCCATTTGCTTGACTGAAGTTCACAACCAAACAGACATCAAAGAAACTGCCTACCTCCCTTCTAGACATGCACTCTTTTCTTGGTAGAAAATTTCAGGGCCAGATTTTCACTTTCAAACCAGTGGACATGAAAAGTAGAGCGAGAAAGACAATCCAGGAAGGCTGCTAGGCAGAGGTGAACTCCCTGCAGGTATGAAAAGCATTCAGCATGGAGCTGGGAGAAAGAGGTGTTATTTCAGAGCATGAGTGCGGACATTCATTTTGGTTCATGGTTGCAGGGGGTTCAGTCTGTAATGGTGGGAAGAAGGCGGCGGAGCAGGATTTACATCTGGGCAGACCAGGGATGGGAGATGGGGATACTGTACTGAGCTGATATGCTTCTCTTCTGGGGCAGGGTGCAGCCACGGCCAGATCCACTCACCTCAAGGGTCGGTCTTTCTCCCTGAGTTCATCCACCTCCAGGAGACTCCTAAAACAGCGGGAATCGGAGAGGAGTGCCTCATGATCTTGATGGACTCTAAACCCAGCCAAGCTAAGAACGAAAGTTAAATGTCGCAGGCTCTTTGCTTTTCTCCTTGTCTATTTTTAGTAACAGGCAGCATGAAAATTACAAGAAATCGCATTACTGGCTTTCCTTTTAAAGTTTTATCTAAATGAAAGATTTGTAGTTTCCAACCTTGACAGTAGGAACAGGGTGGGGAGGTGGAGTAGGCGGGCGGCGGCTGCCTATGCTCCATAACCAAACAGAGCAGTCTCCAAATCTGCTTTGTTCTAAATTGTGAAAAAAAAAAAATGGACTGGTGGAAACCAAAGGCAGACTCAGGTCAGTCGGGTTCTGAGTGGGACGTGGCTAAGGCATTGCCCTTTCCTGGGCCAATCAGATTCTCTCATGGAGATCTTTGTTTATAACTATTTTCCTTCAAGTCATTAGAAGGATTAAGATGATACGTTTTATATTTTACCACAATTTTTAGAGAACAGTCACACCAGACAAGAAGCTTTACCTCTGGGTTTCCTGTTCAGAGATGTTTAAAATATCCCAGCATATCGGTGTCAGAAGGAGCCTTGAGGTCTCCTAGTACCTGGGTTATCAAGTGCTCACTTCCCGTTTCTTAGTCATACTTTAGATTTAAGACAACGTAAAAACAAAGACCATGTAAAACGAGAATAGTCAGTAAGAGCCTTTAAAAAGATGGAAGCGGTTTCCAGGAAAGGAGATAACATTTGAAATGTAAATAAAGAAAATACTCAATAAAAATAAATAAGAAAGAAAGAAAGAAGGAAAGAAAAAAAAGAAAGGAAGGAAGGAAGAGAGAAAGACAGACAGACAGACAGACATAAGTGGAGCCAGGGAAATTGCTCAGTGGGTAAGGAACTTGCCTTCCAAGCCAATGACCAGAGTTAGGAGTCCCCGGAACCCAACAAAAAGCCAGGTGTCATAAAGAGCACATGGGCTCCCAGCACTTCAACTCGAGGTGGTAGATGAAGAAGACAGGGAAATGGCTCAGTAATACATGAGCAAGCTCAGCTAGAAGCCAGCAGGCAAGGCCTCACCTCAAAACGAGAAGAAAGAAGAGCAGCAGCATCTCCTGAAGGTTACCTACCCTGCTCCCCACCACCCTCATCTTTTTTTCCTCTCAGATTTTTCTTAGAACTCAAAGCAATAATAATTGTCAAAAGGAGAATGTTTAAACTAATTATTTTCATAACTTCAAAGTTTATTTTTTTAAGATGATTTTCAAAATAGGGTTTAATCACGAGATCAATACAGATGTAAAAATGAAAATATTCCCAGGGTGTTATTAATAAGAAAACTAGTAAGGGTCCTTCAATCAGCATAGTGAAGAGGCTAAAAAATATACTCATAACTGAGGAATACTGAGGAGTACTGGGGTAGAAGCATAGATGACGGGACTCTGAACAGCTTCGGGTAAAAAATGGTTTTGTATCAGTAATTTGTTTCTTTCAGTCACTAAATGGCCTCCACAGAACTGGAGTGGGAAGCCCCTAGAGGGGCTGTCTTGGGGGGTCTAGACAATGCAGTTTCCAACAAAACACAATTTTTTCTCTGTATCTGAAACTGGCAGAGAGGAAACGAACATAAAAGTCCATGCTGGCTTGGAATAGGATGAGCAGCATCCTCCTTTCACAAGAACCTTGGAGGTTCACGCCCTGACTCTGGCTCAGCTTTAATTCATTTCCGAATCCAACTGGGAGGTTGATTTGCAAGTCCAACCCGAGAATCTCCCAGTCCCATAATAGTCCCATAGGAGCGATGACCTTTTCTGGTATTTTCATTATTATGTCAGGGCAGAAACATTTTTTTTTTCAGCTACACAAATTTCCCCTTTTATTATTTTTGAATATTTTCATCTAGTTACACAATTCATTCTTTTCAGGATTTTTTGTTTGTTTGTTTGTTTGTTTTAAATATTGAGAACTCAATCTGGCCCTGACCAATTAACTGTATGAGTTACTGTATCTGGGAATCTCTCCAGGACCTCATGACCCTCTGTAGCATTAAGCTATAGAGAGAAAAAAATGAAAATTAACCCCACCTTTCTTACAGTTCTGGTTGTGAGCCTACCCCTTAACGGCTGAGTCATCTCTCCAGTCCAGCCACAGCTTTCTCTATGGATCTTAAGAGAGGTTGTAAACTATAAGACAACGAGAATCTCTAGGACCAAGTACCTTCTCCTAGTCTTTGAAGCCAGGTGAGACTTTGGCCCCTTCTGAACCTGGCCTGACTTTACACAACAAAGAAATTGTGACAGCCCAAGTTCAGAAATCCAGGTGAGAACTCAGCCTACCAAATACACAGAAGAGCAATTAAACTCCTCATGTGAATAAGGCAGATGTTTACATGCAAATTAAAATGTGACTCTGAGGTCCCATCTTCCCTATTGGAAAATGTCATCTTTGCCTTTATGAAGAGACACCCCTTAACACACACACACACACACACACGCACACACACAATTGAAGGAGGACACCCTTGGATTCTGTGGTGTAGAAGCTGGGGGAATGTGCTGCTAGAAGAAATGTATTAGCTAGTGCCATTCACCTCACTACCACAGGGTATTGCTGTTGAGTCCTAGTAATCCATTCTGCTTTGCACTTTTCTATCCTTTCCCTTTTTTGGAATTTTTTTTTCCTAAGGGCTAGATTGAAGAACAAAAATTAAATCTAAAATTCTGTTGCCAAATGTCATGATATAATAGGTCATAGTTCACAGGAGAAGCTTAAGCATCCAGTTGCTGCCACCTGGCTGTGCTCCATCTGGACCATTCCAGCAGGATTCACCCTCCAGGTGCTCTGGATCAAGCACATGGGCACTCGTCCTAAATCTCAAGAGTTTGACACACTGGGATGTTTGTTTTGAGATGTGTATGCTCTTGCACCGTTGCTTCTTTCTGATTTAGAGAATCATTCTTAGCAGCAGCCATGCTGCCCTATTGCCCCTTTGCAGAGAGGCCCCTTCACCCTATCTTGCTTCTAGATTCTGTCTGATTTCTCATTGCAAACACTGATCTGAGAGACTCATTGTCTCCACCTGCTTGCCTCCATTTTCTTCCTAGTCAGCCTTGTTGCCCATATGTTCTCCAAAAATACAGATTGCCAGACCCAGGGCTCAGCTGAAGTGCCCTCACCCACCTGGTTTGTAACAACATCTTCCCACAGGTGCAACACACTCATCTCCCAGTTGCACCCTTCTGGTTTTAACCTCTGGCCTTCCAGAGAGGTAGCACCCTCTCTAGGCATGTCCACTCCTGTTGTGGTTAGCTTTCATTGTCACCTAGTAACACTTTAGTATTCGCTTGGGAAGAGAGTTTCAACGAGGGATTGTCCACATAGGCTTGGGGATTTTCTTAATTCGGTTAATTGAAGGCCCCGCCCACTGCGGGTGTCAGCATTCCCTATGGAGGGGTTCCTCAACTGTGTTATGAGGAGAGAAATGAAGCTGAGCGCAAACAGGGAAGCAAGTCCGTGTAGATGCATTCATCTCCCTCTGCTTTTGATGTGGGTGTGGCGAGACCCACTGTCTCAAGCTCACGTCACTGGGACTTCAGTGCAGGGACGCATTGTAACCTGTAATTGTGAGCTGAAATAAATCCCTTGCTCCCCTAAGGTGCTTTCTGTTAGCAGCAACAGAAATGAAACTAGAACAACCCTCATACGGGTAACTTCATACGACCCTACGACTTCCTGCACTATCTGCATACACTGACTCCTAGATTCAGATTTTTACCACTGACCTCTTTCCGCCAGTCCAGCATCTATATCCAGCTGACCTTCGACACCTCCACTTTTCTCATCAAAAGTGTCTCGACCTTCACAAATCAGCACCCAATTCTTCATTCTCTTTTCCTTTTTTTTTTTTTTTTTTTTTTTTTTTTTTTTTTTTTTTTTTTTTTTTATTTGAGACAGGGTTTCTCTGCATAGCCCTGGCTGCCCTGGAACTCACTCTGTAGACCAGGCTGGCCTCGAACTCAGAAATCCACCTGCCTCTGCCTCCCAAGTGCTGGGATAAAGGCGTGCGCCACCACTGCCCAGCCAGACTGGTGTTTATATCCACCCATTTCCTCAGGCCAGACCCTAATGAATCATCACAGATTCTTTGCTCTCAAAATCCATCTGAGAATCCAGTTAAGCTCTACTGCTCAGCCTCCTAAGTGCTGGGATCCCATCCAAGTGTATCATTAACAGGGCATTTCTCTCTATCTCCATGATCACACCTTGTAATAATATAGTTTTTATTGCTATAATGAAACATCAAAAGCAGGCTAGTTATGAAGAAAAAGAGATTTATTTAGCCAAAATCCAAATGGCTCAGCGTGGCAGTGCGCTTTCTGGACTGGGTCCCCAGGTAGCGTCACGCATGGTCTATAGCAGCTGCAGGATTGCGTGACGGAAGAAGAGCTCACCTTTAGAACAAGAAGCCAGAGACACTGGGAAGGTCCAGCAGGCCATTGGAACAAGCCTCTTCCAAGCGCGCTACTCAGAGCGCGGGGTCTGACAATCAGTGTGTGCAGAGAACACGTGGGCAACAAGACTGGGAGGAAAACGGAGGCAAGCAAGTAGAGACCGCAAATATATCAGATCAGTGTTTGCAGTAAGTAGAGAAATCAGACAGAATCTAGAACTGAGGAGAAGAGGAGACATCGAATCCCTTCTAAGTTCCTGCCCCAGCTGACCTAGGCACCCCCCACTAGACCCTACCTCCCCAAACTTCCACCTCAGGGACCAGTCCTGACGCGTGGACTGTGGAGAACAAGTCACCCATCCAAACCGCAGCATGCCTCCACTGCGCAGGTCGGCAAGGTCTTAACCATTGAGGTGGGCTCACTGCTTTGACCCTGGACCACCCTTTGCAATCTCGTCTTCACATGCTAACAAAGTATACATTTACCAAAGTACCACAATAAGTCAGATCAAGCCACCGCGCTCTGCTCAGAACATTCGGCTGACTTCGCTCCTGCATCCTGAAGATGATCTTCAAATGGCTCTCTAAGGCCTGCCCAGCCTTAGCAACCTAGTTCTCTGAGACCTCTCCTACTTTAACCTCTTCAGCGCCATAACCTGCTCACTCCACCCCCACTTCTTTCAATGGCCATTCCCTTGGTCTGGAATCCTCCCCTCTCCTGGGGTTGGCACACAGGTGGTTTTGCTCTGCGTTGGCTTTCCTTATTGGATCCACCTCCTGACATTAGGTTATCAGCACATTTATTGTTTGGTTCGAAGAAGACAGGACTTCAGTGAGTACTGTCTCCCCAGCACTCGGACGGCAGCTGGGATATAGTGGATGGGCGCTCCATGTTTACTGAACGAAGTAAAGAAAGTGGGTGTGTATCTTTTTTGAAGACAGGGGACAGATCACCGGAACTGAATTTAAAACTTTGCCAGATCATCTTGACCTGTGTTGGTATTTCAGAGTGTTAAAAAGTATCACCTGGCCTTGACCAACCTTGTCCCTGGGTCTCTACAGCCAGTCATTTTCGTATGTTTCCTGTGTACTCCCTTAGCACCAAGACACAAATTTTCTTGTGTAGCTTGGCTCTTAAATGCTCCCCAGTTTGCCCATAGGCTGATGACTTGGTCCCCAGTCTGTGATACTACTGAGAGGTTGTGAGACACTTAGAAGGCAGGGCCTGACGGGAGGATGTTAGGTCATTGGGAGATTATCCTCAAAGGGAATAGAACTGTTGCCCCACCCCCGACCCCTCAGCTTTTTGGCCACTGTGACACACTTTTCTATAAATTGTCACCATCTTGTATTGTGCTACCATAGGCCCCAAAGTAACTGGGCTGAGTGCTCATGGGCTGCTGGTGGCTATGGATCCATGAGACCATCTTCCTCCTCCTCTTCTTCCTCCTTTTCCTCCTCCTCTTCCTCCTCAATTTATTCCCTCAGGCATTTTGACAAGGCAACAGAAGCTAATTGACACAGCTCCTAATCTCTTCACACCTGACAATGCCAACAACAAATCAACAACAACTGCAGGACCAAAAATTCATTTAAATTTATTGCATCTCATTTTTCAGTTTTTTAAAACTTATTTTCTTAGGACTTTGTAGCAGTATTTTTAGTGTTGCCAAACTTACTGAGGAACTGTGACTACCATGTCAATGAGTTTCCAAGATGTTTTCTGGGAGCAAATTGATCCCAATAGAACACTCTCACCAACCCACGAAGGGCTTCATGCAGTCACTTTGGAATATGAGTCATCTGGTAGCCTCTGTTGTTGCCAGTCTGTGGTGACTTGGGATGGTGGATGGCAATCCTGAGTCTGATAATATCTCTGCCTGCCACAGAAAAGGCTTTGCTGATCACAGGCCACCACTCAGTTCACAGTCCCAGGCCCATCACTGGGTCACTTTGAGAAAGGGGTCTCTGTCCCTTTATTCAGATACAGGAGTACCTGCCCTTCCATGACATAACTGTTTAGGTATAAATCCATGTAGACATAGTCATTTTCTTCAAGATCACCCCTCATGGGTAAGGCAACTGGATCCACAGGAATTCTCTAGAATATCCTGGGAAGTCATCCTATTTCTTGACTACCTATTGTTGGGTCAAAGTGGGGAGATCCTTATCACCTTTCTCAGTCTCAAAAGCAACTCCCATTTCCAATGAAAAGGTGTCATAGTCTTTAGGAGAGAAGGACTTTCTCATATGATCATCAGGTTTTCAGGTCACGTCAAGTGTACTGGCTGGTTTTGTGTGTCAACTTGACACAGGCTGGAGTTATCACAGAGAAGGGAGCTTCAGTTGGGGAAGTGCCTCCATGAGACCCAGCTGTGGGGCATTTTCTCAATTTAGTGATCAAGGGGGTAGAGCCCCTTGTGGGTGGTGCCATCCCTGGGCTGGAAGTCTTGGGTTCTATAAGAGAGCAGGCTGAGCAAGCCAGGGGAAGCAAGCCAGTAAGGAACATCCCTCCATGGCCTCTTCGTCAGCTCCTGCTTCCTGACCTGCTTGAGTTCCAGTCCTGACTTCCTCTGGTGATCAACAGCAATATGGAAGTAAGCCAAGTAAACCCTTTCCTCCCCAACTTGCTTCTTGGTCATGATGTTTGTGCAGGAATAGAAACCCTGACTAAGACATCAAGTATGTGAAAACATGGTGACAAACAGACAAACTTGCCCCTTAAAGAGAAAGTGTTGACCATCGGTTGCAAGTATGCACAGTGAAGTGCGCTAATGCACACTAATGCACTGTGAAATGCACACTAATTCACTGTGAAGTGCACTAATGCACACTAAGTCACAGCTAGCCAAACAAACGGCTAAAAGTAACAAGTGGGTCTGGCTTGTTCCTTTGGAAGATGAGTGACTCACAATGCTGGTGGTCTTTGGCCTCTTAGATTATGTGCTGATAGTCATACTTGTTAAATGAATATAACAAGTATTTATACATTTAACAAGTATAATGAATATAGGCTAAAGCTCTCTTGAGAACAGTTGCGTACCAGGAGGTAGGATGATTTGTGAGGCTCCTCCCCAGAAGGAACACAGACAAGGTGTGTGGAAAGGTCAAGACAAAGCAGATGGCCTTGTGAAGGAGTTGGGGCGATTAAAGGTGAAGGGTGAGGTTTGTCCTGCCTTCAGAGCCTGCATGGAGCCCTTCCTGCCCACGTGTTGTGAAGATACCTCCCTGCACCTTTCCCAGTACAGTACCACTTTAAAGACATAAGATAACACGTACAGGGGTGGAGGGGCTGATGTTAACAGATTTGATCGTGCCTTATTTATGGTGCAAGCTCTTCAAACCACCAACGGCCATTTCCTTTAGCACACTCCCAGGGAAACCACTCATATTTAGTTACAGAGTGCTCTGCCATTACTACTTGTTCTTCTTCACAGTGCTCTGCAGCTGATAACTTCAGGTGGGATGGATTCAAAATCTTCAGGGGAAGATTTTCAAGTATAGTGTTATATTGTGATCTCCTTTTTCTTTTGAGGCTATGCTTACAGCTGCTATAAGGGAGCTGCTGTTGGGAGGTTGTTGGTTGGTTGGTTGGTTGGTTGGTTGGTTGTTGGTTAGTGGTTGTTGGCTGTTGGTCATGGTTTGTTAAGGAGTTGTGTGCAAAGAAGAAACAACAATAAGACTTGCTCCATTTCAGAAGAAAAAGCTGGGAAAAGCATTTTTCCTAAAGCTACCCTCTGACTATGATGTCTGGGGTATAAGGAAACTGAAGAGGCTCCTGGAATCCACATTCCCACTAAGTCTTGTGTGGTGACCATTTGGGAGTTTGGGGTTCTTTAAAAAACACAGAAATGTAATAATATGTTTTGATTTTAATCCCAGGTATGGGATATGGGGCTGTCTCATGTTCCACAGCAGCGGACTATGGTTTGCCTTGTGCTCTAGCAGGAGTGTGATTTTGCCAGCTGCAGATAAGTTCATCGATTATGTGACATTTGGAATTCTGGTGACTTTCCAGTGGGTATATAAATATTAGAGCCCTGCTATTGGTTGGGAGGTTGTTGGTTAGTTGGTTGGCTGGTTGTTTGGTTGTTTGGTTGTTTGGTTGGTTGTTGGTTAGTTGTTGTTGGCTGTTGGTCATGATTTGTTAAGTAGTTGTGTGCAAAGAAGAAACAACAATAAGAAGAAATTAAATATCTTTTTTTTAAAAAAAAGATTTATTTATTTATTAATGTAAGTACACTGTAGTTGTTTTCTGACACACCAGAAAAGGGCATCAGATCTCATTACAGATGGTTGTGAGCCACCATATGGTTGCTGGGATTTAAACTCAGGACCTCCAGAGGAGCAGTCAGTGCTCTTAACCACTGAGCCATCTCTCCAGTCCAAAATTAAATATCTTGATGGCAGAGATCAAACTGGCCCCAAGGACCTCAACACCCCTAATCAGCAGGAAGTAGTCTAACAATAATATCACCCCCTTTCCGAACCCTGACTTTATTAAGGGATTTCTCTCCTTACCTCTCTGTCCTTTTTTTTTTTTTTCTCTTGCTCTCTTATCTAACGTAGGGGGTTGAAAAAATGAAAGAGGGGTAGAGAAGGTTGGGAGAAAGAAGAACCCACAAAATAGCCAAAGAACAGCTCCACCTTGTGTGCACACACAACCCTCACTTGCACTGAGCCATGTGTGCACCTGCTGTCTTCACTTGCACTGAGCCGAGTGTGCACCCACTGCCTTCAACCTAGTCTTTGAGAGAAGAGGAAACAGATCAGGCAGATCTCGCCACTGGAGGAATCTCTGCCGAGCTTGCTAACATCTGGTGTGTTGGCACCTTTGTCATTTATTTCCTCGACAATCATTAACCAACAAGCTCCCCATAGAC
>JADRCD010232490.1:2700-38698 GCA_019843815.1 Montemys delectorum
TCTCCCCAGGGGCAGGTGGCAGGAGTTCCTTGCTTCTGCCCCAATGTTGTGGATTCCTGAAGACACACACACACACACACACACACACACACACACACGTAAGTAACCTTATGTTTAATATGCCTTAAACAGCTCAATGGCCTGGCAATTCCCAAACTTCCATGTTGCTAATGCCCTGCCTCCCCTATGCTCCTGAATTATTATTGAACTCTATATTGTATCTTTGCTATCCTAGATCCAATGGGGAGCACCCCCTGGGGCCGCTCTTCCTGGCTCTTACAAGATTGCATGCTTTCCCTTCTGCAGCTCTCCAGGGTGGATGTTATTCCTTCCCGGGCATGGCGACTGTCTGTCCCTTTACACTTGCCTGGAAATCCTGAAGTCCCTCCCACCCCCATCTCTCTCCCCAGCCATTTGCTGCTGGCAACTTTATTCACCAATCAGATCCAGCTGGGGGCAGGGACCCTTGGCATCTCAAGTGCTGGATTCTCATGCAATTTTGGGAGCCCATAATGCAAGCATTAAACCAAATCAGTGTTGGGGTTTTCTCTGTGTAGTCCTGGTTGTCCTTGAACTCAGAGATCCGTCTGCCACTGCTTCCTGATTGCTGGGATTGAAGGTGTGTAAGGCACCACTGCCCGGCAAAATGAAGTATTTTAGTTAATTAGGATCCACTAAGTGTGATGTGTATCAGGGACATATGAAAAGAGATGTTTAGAAGTCATAGCTTTGGGGGCTGGAGAGATGGCTCAGTGGTAAGAGCCCTGACTGCTCTTCCAGAGGCTCTGAGTTCAATTCCTAGCAACCACATGGTGGCTCGCAACCATCTGTAATGGGATCTGATGCCCTCTTCTGGTGCGTCTGAAGGCAGCTACAGGGTATTCATAAGCATAAAATAAGTAAATCTTTAAAAAAAAAATTACAGCTTTGGGGCTGGTGAGATGGTTCCTTAAGTAAAGGAGCTTGCTCATAAAGCCTAATGAGCTGACTTCAGACCAATGAGATGGAAGAGAAAACCAATTTCTACAAGTTGTCCTCTGACCTCCACATGGGCATTCTTCCATGGCTTGTATGCACAATGGCCCTACCTACATTCAAAATGGTGGTCTGTCTATCTGGAATATACTCAGATCTGCTTATTTTGCCTCCCTAGTGTAGGGATTAAAACCACTTGTGCCACTAGGTCCCGCCCAAAAAAAAAGAATTTTTTTTTAAAATTTTTATTTGTTTTTGCTTCTCAAAACAGGGTTTCTCTGTGCAGCCCTGGTTTTCTCTGTACATCAGGCTGGCCTTGAGCTCAGAAATCCACCTGCCTCTGCCTCCCAAGTGCTGGGATTAAAGGCGTGGGCCACGGTGGACATGCAAGGAAGATTTTTTTTTTTCAAGTTAGAAAATGAGAGTTTAGACAGTAGATGATATTGGAAGGGATTCATATATCCCTGTAGAGGAAATATAAGTTTTAAAAGTCTGTACTAAAACTCCATGAAATAATAAAAGTTTAATAAAGAAAAAGATTACAGTGTGTTACTGGTCTAATGTGACAAAAAAAAAAACAACAACCCTTTCGTGCAAAGTCGAAGGGAGTTCAGTAGGGGTGAGAAACGGGACATATTACTGGATTCAGCAAAGGTGACCTTGTGGAGAGTTTTAGTGGTGCTATGAGGACAGCAACAGATTGCAGTGGATTGAGGAGTGCGTGGGAGTCGAGGGGGTGGAAGCAGCTGGCATGGGCAATTTTTCAAGCTGTTTGGCCGAGGAGCATTATTGGTGGTAACGTAATTGTGATGAGATATTTCCTCCTCTGTGGTAACACAGAAGTAGAAAATACAGGGGTACAGGACATTAAAAAAAAAAAAAAAAAAAAAAGTGAGAGGCCCAGGATGGGATCCACAGCACGGAGGGCAGGATTTTCTTCAAATGTGAGAATTGCATTCCTATTTTGTACTGGATAAAGGGACGAAATGATTGACTGGCCTTCAGCTTTATGTTGGGTCGGTTCCCCTGATGGACTGTGTTCTCGTGGGAGACAGACCACAAGCACGGAATTCTTTGAGTGGTTATAAGAACATTTTCCCCCAGCTAGAGTAGGGTTACCAACAGGTTGGAAGACATTTGAGGTTACCGAGTGGGGAGCTGGTTGATGGGGAAGGACGAAGGGTCTGGGAAGTTTGATGTGCAGGTTTGCATGGTCCTACTGAACAGGAGTTCTTCTCAGAACCTGATGCAGCTTTTTTGACGTTGCTGCCCCCTTCGACATGGAGTTGGCCTTTCTCTCTCGACCTGGGCTCACCCTCACGTCTAAGGCCCCACGCCTTCCCGTCCTCGCCGAGGACCAGCTGGAAGCCATTTTGATTATGCTCCACCAAAGAAGGAGGACAATACAGCCCCGCCCAGAGCCAGGCGCGCCCCCGCGGCGGGACGGGTGCGCGTGTCCGCGCCGCTTCCCGCCGACTTGGCGGGCGCCCGGCCCAGGCTTCGGAGGCGCGGGCCGTGGGGGGGCGGGCGGGCTGGTTATGTAAGCGTTGCGCGCTCCCGCGAGGCGGCAGCCAATGAGAAGGCCCGGCGGCTCGTGCTCGCGCACGCAGGGCGGGGGGAGGGAGCGCACGACGTGCGCGCGCCCTCCGCCTCGTCCACCGCGGCCGCCTCCTTCTTCTGCCGCTCCTGGTTGCTGCTTGTGTGCTCCTTCAGTGCGGACCCGGTGCCTCTTTTGTGAAGCGGCAGCTGAGGAGACTCCGGCGCTCGCCATGGCCGACGAGAAACCCAAGGTGAGCCCGAGGCGCCCGTCCGCGCCTCGTCTCGCGGACCGGCGGGTGGCGCGGCCCGGGGTCCGGCCGAAGCCCGCCGCGGGCTTCCCCGCCTGCCCGGGGCCCCCCACGGGGCCCGCCGCGGCTCAGGCCCGGCGCGCCGCGCCATTTTCCTCTCTCGCTCTCTTCCTCCCGCCCGCGCCCGAGGAGGCCCGCCGCCCTCCCCCGCCCCCAGGTCCTCGGAGCGCGCGCGGCGCGAGGCGGGCGGCGCATCGCGGGAGCCCGCGGGCCCGGCGGCCCCGCGCTGCCTCCTCGGCGGCGCCCGGCGCGTGGAAGGAGAGCGTTAAGCGCGCGGGGCTCGGGTCGGCGGCGGCGGAGGCGGGAGTCGTGCGGCCTGGGGGGTTCCCTCTCGGGGTGGGGGCCGCGCCGGATCGGTGGTGTGTGCTCGGGCATCCCCGACTGGGGGATTCCGGAGCAGGTCCCGCTCGAGGCCCGAGGGGCCCGCGGGGAGGGGCCGCTCCGCCGTGCGCCCTGAAACCCGCACCGTGGCGGGAACCATGTGGCTCGTTGTGGTTGGAGGCTTAGGTGCGAGCAGAGACGTGGGCTCAACTTAAGAACGCGCCTTCGGAGGCACGGGGTACACTTGGCTGCGGACGACGGCAGGAGCATCAATCAGCCTCCGGGGCACCCTCTGGCACCGACTCTATTTCCAGGTGGGGGGGATACAGGATGGAAGAATCCTTGGTCATAAACATTTGATTTTGCTGAACTGCGATTTGGGTCGCAGCGTACGGCGAGACTTGTGCACGAAGACTGTGTTCGAGCCCTGACAGCAAAGGAGAGGGCGACAATAAGCTCTGAACTGAAAATGAAGCAGTTAATACAGTCGAACGTTAGTCTGCCGATGCAAAAAGGGAGAATCAGGTGTCCCTCAGTTGAGAGTGTTCGTTTTTCGTTTTTTAAAAGCTATGTTCATTTGATAATCATTGGGCAGAGTTTGCTAACTTTATCAAGAAGGTAGTAGTGAGTTTTGAAATACAAGGTATGTTTTTTCCACCCTCACTCTAGTAGTTGTATTTATAAGGCTTTGAAAAGAGAAAAGACACCGGTGTTTATGGGAAGCAACAGATTTTGGCGGTGACAGGAAATAATGCCATTTTAGAAAATTTAGCCTCAAAAGCATTACAGTTGATGGAACGAACAGGCTTGTAAGTGTATTGATGGCGTTGCTAGCATCAGTGTTTCTGTGACACCCTTGTAACACTTTGTGCAGGGTTTCTGATCTTTGAGATCAGTGGCTGGGAACAGCTGTATGCTCTTTGAGAGCATGAGAGAAACCTGTTGATTCTGAAGGGCTTGGGCCTGGAGCTGCTGGAAAGGTGTTTGTGTTTCACGGTTTCCAAATTACACTCTTATTTGTTTTTCAACAGGAAGGAGTCAAGACTGAGAACAACGATCACATTAATCTGAAGGTGGCGGGCCAGGATGGTTCTGTGGTGCAGTTTAAGATTAAGAGGCATACACCACTTAGTAAACTAATGAAAGCCTATTGTGAACGGCAGGTGAGGAATTGATAATGTAATTCCACTTAATAATCCAATTGCACAACAGAATTAGGAATAGAAAGTATACTGGCACAGTATTGCATGACTATTTTTGTTAAGGTGCATGTGATTATATTGTACACTTTGCAGGTAGGTTTAGTATAGTATTGTAACTCTTGTGCTAAACCAGTAACACCCCATTAGATCCATAAGACTACAAGTTCCCAAGGAGAAATATCAGCACTTTAATGAGGGAAAAAGTGGATTAGTTTTTGGTGGGTTTTTGGTTTGTTGTTGTTTTTCCCTTTTATTTTTAGACAATGCATTTTGTCAAAATATTTGGATGTGGAGGTACACACCTTTATTCCCAGCACTGGAGGCAGCCACGGCCAAAAACACACCCTGGAGAGAGACAGAGACAGACAGACAGACATTTTAGCCAATTTCAATTTGGATATTGAAGTTTCTTCTGGAGCATGTGGATTCTAGGTCCCCCCCTCCCCCTTTTTGTTTCCATTTTTGTTTTTGTTTCCAATCATTGTAGAGAATGTCATTGGTATGGCGCATGCTAAGCCAGATTTGTGTATCCTAAGGAAGTTGCCTTCCCAACCCCCAGGGTTAGGAAATTTTAATCATTTTTGGGTAAAGCATGAACACTTTTGTTTATTATAAGGAAAACTCTTACAATTGTCAGGAGGAAATAGAAAATTCTCTTTGATTTGGGTGTTGGGTTTTGGTCTTGCTTTCCTGACTGTCTAGAATGTTCATGTAGACTAGACTCTCCTTGAACTATGCAGTCCTCCAGCCTTTTCCTCCTCGTCAGTGGGATAGCAAGCCAGGCTCCTCTCTTTATTTGGACAGATGGAAAGTGAGTACAAGATTTAATAGAGTGTCCCGTCCCTTGCAGTGCTGAGTTAATAAAGCAAGGACAACTTTAAAGACGACAGCTCTGATTCCCACACTAGTTCATTAGCTGTAGTAGGAGCAGAAGTAGGATTTTTCTTGTTTTCTAAGATGTGAAAATTGTGGAATTCATTTTGATTTTCAAGATGGCTTTATTTGTGGTTAGATCAGCCTTGAAGTCTGTACTCCAGTGTTAGGATTATAGGCATGCGCCATCATATATCTGTTTATGTCCCCTTTATAATATAATAAAAAACTACTTCCAGACTTGTTTAAGTTCCTGTGTTAGCATTCATTTTATTCATGTCTGGCCTCAAACTCACAGAGATCTACTTGTCTCTGCCTCCCAAGTGCTGGGATCAAAGACGTGCACCCAGAAGCAGTCTCCCTAAAGAATCAGTCAACAAAGAAATTTGGGAAAGGGTCCTTTTGAGGTGGCTCTGCAAGCCTGATTGTATCCGGTCCTGAAACCCATAGTAGAAGGAGAGAGCCACTGACTGAAGAGTTGAAGTTGTCCTGGAAACTGCCTCCACTCCTGTATTGTGGCACATGTGAACCCTCACATGCAACAAGAATAGAATCTCATGTGCTAGGCAAGCAGTCTGCTAAAGACCTGTTTCCCGGCACTCAGCATGCTTCCACATATACACACAGGAAAATTTAGGGATTAGGCTGAGGAATATACATAGTCCAGTGATAGAGCATTTGCCCACTATGAGGAGGCCCGGGTTCTGTTCCCAATAAGAGGAGGTTACGAAAGGGGTTTATTATATGATGTCTTCCATTGAACATTCATCACCTACAGGTTTCTTGAGGAAAATCTTAATTTTCTAAATTATTTAGTAAGTTACATAGCCCCATCCTCCACTGTATATAAAATTGAATTGCTGAAAGTCCTGTGTCTAGGATTATAGACATACCACAATTTGTGGTGCTAGGGTTCAAATCTAAGACATGTTTCCTACAAAGTGAACTATGTCTACAGCACAAGCTTGGTTGTTTAAATGGTTATATTTTAAAATATTGTAAAAACTTTAAATATATTAAGTATTAGAAAAGAAAAATGATGCAAGATGCGTTAACACAACCCATATTTCAGCATTTAGTAGGCTGAGGCAGGAGAATTACAGAAAATCAAGGCTAGTCCAGGCTATATAGCAGCCAGACTTTGTCTGATAAAAGGGAAGCAGAAGAGACTGGGTATGCTGGCGTACTCTAACCCCAACACTTGAAGGGTAAGGTGGTAGAATTGTCTTAAAAGTCATCCTGTGCCAAGTAGTTGTGTCACACACCTCTAATCCTTGCATTTGGGAGGCAGAAGAGTTCAAGGCTACCCTGCTCTATAGTTCTAGGATATCCAGGGCTGCACAGAGAAACCTTGTCTCAAGAGACCAAAAAAAGGTGTCAGGGTCGGGTTAGGGTAAGAACCTTAGTCTTACTATACCTAGAACTTTACTTTTGGTACTACTGGGTATTGAACCTGAGGCCTAATGCACGCTGGGCTATTACTTTTTAAGCGTTAGGGATAGAGGCTGGGCATGGTTTCAAAGGCCTTTAGTCCCACACTTGGGAGGCAAGTCCAGGACAGCCATGGCTACACAGAGAAACCCTGTTTTTGAAAAGCCAAAAAGAGTTGTGGTGGCACACGACTTTGATCCTACCACTTGGGAGACAGAGGGAGGTGGGTTTCTGAATACAGCCTGGGCTATGCAGAGAAACCCTGTCTCGGAAAAAAACAAAAAAAAGAAAAAGAGGGCAGGCTCGATGTATAAGAGCTCTCTAGTGGTTCTTTCAGAGGACCTGGGTTTAGTTTCCAGTACCATGTGGCAGCTCACAACCTTCTGTAATTCCAGTAGCAGATCTGACAGACACATGCAGCCAAAACACAATTCATACAAAATGAGGGTGGTCCTGGGGTCTGTTGGTAAGAGTTGCCTAGTATGAAAAGCCCTGGGTTTGATTTGCAGCGCTCAACACATTTGATGTAGCACTAGAGAGGTACAGACTGGGTTAGGAAGTAAAATGTCATTCTCTACTATAAGTGAGTTTGAGGGCTGCTTAAGACCATGCCTCTCAAACCTGAAGTAGGTTCGTGCTGTCAAAAGTCTAATTTGTGGTGATGGAGATAATGTTTGCCCAGCAGGCATGAAGCCTCAGCTTCAGTCCTTACCACCAAAAAACCAGAACACTCAAATGAGCTGTAGGCCAGATTAGTCTTCATAGTAAGTTCCAGGCCAACCAGGGCTTTATAGTTAAACTGTCTTGTTTTTTGGTTTAATTTCTAATGCTCATGATCAGAAGGACTTCTGTATTCACAGCTCCTAATACTGAACTGAGCTGAGCTCCATCTTAACTTCTGTCTAGACTATGCATCCCATCAGACCCCAAGCTTCTGCATTCTAGTTCCTTTTTAGTTTGCCTTTTTAGTTTTTCAGACAGTTTCTCTGTGTAGCCCTGGCTGTCCTGGAACTCTATGGAGCAGGCTGGGAGATGATCCTGTTTCTGTGTCCCCAGTGTTGGGACTGTAGGCCACCACATCCCTAGCTTGGAGTCAGCTCATCCCACCTACATTTATGTGGGTCCCAGGGATTGAACATGGGTTGCCAGCTTGCATGGCAAGCCCTTTACCTGCTGAGCTATACTTCCTGTCCAGACTTTAATTTTTACCTCTAGAAATCTTCCTGGAATCCCCATTCTGTACTGTTGAGGCCAAAAATTGGAATCCTTGGTATTATTGTTAGACCTATCAGCAGATACTGATCTGTACTTCCTATCTGTTAATAATGGCCAGAAGCTGTTACGACAAGTATTGAGAGATGCTGTAAGAGTGAATACCCACAAGGTTTGGACTGGAGAGATGGCTCAGGGAGTAAGAGCACTGACTGCTCTTCAGAAGGTCCTGAGCTTGGATCCCAGCAACCACATGGTGGCTCACAACCACCTGTAATGAGATCTGGCGCCCTCTTCTGGTGTGTCTGAAGTCAGCTACAGTGTACTTATGTATAATAATAAATCTTCTAAAAAAAACAATGTTTATCTGCATAGAAAATGTTAGCATATTGGTGGAGTTTCATGGATATAAAAAGAGATTGAAATTTTAGTGATTATATTTGCTTTTAATTTTTGTAGGGTTTGTCAATGAGGCAGATCAGATTCCGGTTTGATGGGCAACCAATCAACGAGACAGACACGCCTGCACAGGTAAAAAAATCTCTCTACTCTTAGGAAAGTTGTGGTTTTTTTTTTTTTGGTTTTTCAAGACAGGGTTTCTCTGTATAGCCCTGGCTGTCCTGGAACTCACTCTGTAGACCAGGCTGGTCTCGAACTCAGAAATCCACCTGCCTCTGCCTCCCAAGTGCTCGGATTAAAGGCATGCACCACCATGGCCCGGCGGAAAGTTGTGTTTTATATGTGTGTTCCAAGTGTTTATGCATGGACATGTGTGTGTGCAGAGGCTAGTGGGACATCAGGTGTCCTGCTCTGTTCTGTAAGCTTTAATCTTTTGAGACCTGTTGCTGAACCTGGAGGTCGGCTCCATTCGACCATCACTGAGCCTCTAGTCTTTGTCTTGGGAATCTAAACTCTGGTCCTTCTACTTGTAAGTGCTGTTACCCACTGGTCTATCCAGCCTTGTTTTTGTCTTTCTTGTTTTTCTGTATAACCTTGGCTGCCTTGGAACTCTGTAGATAGACTGGCCTAGAGCTAGTAGTAGAGATCTTCTTTCCTGCCTCTACATCTGCCTCCCAAGTGCTGGGATTATTTTTAAAGTAGCTTTGTTTATGAATTTCAGTATTGGAATATTGAATTTTAGCCTCTTTTTTCTCTTAATTATTGTACCAAATGATGGGTTTCATTGTTTTTCCCCCACCCCTTTTAAAGAACTCATTTGTTTTATGTGTTCCCCTTTTTTAAAAGAACTTATTGTATGTGTTTAGTATTTTGCCTACATGCACACGTGTGTACCATGTATGTGTTTAGTGTCTGAGGAAGTCTGAAAAGAGGAGACTGGATCCCAGAATAGAGTTATGCAGGACGGTGTTGGTGCTGGGAATTGAACCCTTGTTCTCTGCAGGAGCAGCTTAACCTCTGAGCTGTCTCTGCAGCCTGTCATTGGCATTTTCATATGTATTTGTTTTGTTCATTCTTCCTGCTTCTCTGTTTTTCCTTTTGTTTATAGGAAGTTGGGTTTGATTGTTTTTCAGTCGGAATCTCTTGAGGCCCAAGCTGACCCGGAACTTGTATAGTTTAGGACAACATTGGGACTACTGATTGTCCTGCTTCTCCTTTCTGAAAGCAGAGATATCAGACCCACAGCTGCATTTTCTATGTGTTGGTGTTGGGGATTGAATGCAAGGCTTCAGACACGTTATCACAGTGTTTCTGCTTGTTTTGAGAAATGTTTTTGCAGAGAGCAAAACTGTGAAATAGGCCAGAAGGAAAAAAAGGAAGGACTAGAACTGTCCTCAGCATGCAGTGGCTTTAGTCAACTAGTCACTGCTGTGGAATAGCCCTGTGGCTAGTTGATTCCTTTTTTAAAAATTTTTTTCTTTTATTAAAATGAATTGTTTGCCCAGGTGGTGGTGGTGCACACCTTTAATCACAGCAGAGGCATTCTGGGCTGTCTGAGTTTGGGGCCAGCTTGGTCTGCAGATCAAGCCAGAACTACACAGAACCATGTTTTGAAAAAGAAAACACAAAACAACAAAAAAGATTCTTTGTTGATAAGTAAAACTTCATTTTTTTTTTTTTCCTGAGGCAGGGTTTCTCTGTATAATCCTGACTGTCCTGACTTCATTGTTTTTCTAGAGTGTATTTTGTTTTTTATTTTTGTTCTTTGCTGCTATAATACATATCCAGCTTAGAATTACCAGGCCTAGGAGAGTTCCCCATGGGTAGCTAGCTGTTGAACCTGACCATTTAGTTCCTATATTGAAGAAAAATTTTAAATTTATTCTTGTGGGGATATTTTTGGGTCTTAAATTATATGCATGGGGATGTAGTACGTGCACATGAGTGCAGATGCCCTGGAGACCAGAAGAAGGTGTCAGATCCTCTGGGCTGGACGTGCAGATGAACTGCCCGACATGAATGCTGAACAATGAACTTGGGGTCCTCTGCAAGAGCAGCAAGTGCTTTTAACCACTTAGCTACCTCTCCAGCCCAGTTTTCATCTGTTCTTGGCTCAGTCTGTCCACTCTTGCTCTTGTTAGCTGGGTTTGACTGTGTAGATGTAGGTGACTTTTTTAGTATAGAATAGAGTTTATTCAGGGCATGGGGAGGGGAGTTAAGAGGGTAGCAGAGGCAGAGAAAGGCACAGAGAAGGAGAGAGTAGAGAAGTAGGGGATGGCCAAGACCATGTGGAGAGAGGGGGTAAGAGGCAAGGTGGAGAAGCAGGAGTAAGAGAGCTGTAGGTGACTCTTTACAAACATGAACTATTAAGAAAAAAGGTAATGTTCTAATCTCCCCTAATATTTTGATAGCATTGTGGGTCCACTGCCACTGCCTGTAATTGTGCAGTATATGGTTGTCTATCTAAAAGCATTGTATCCTTTTTCTCTAAAGCTTCCCTTTACAACTCAAGGGAAAAGGAACTTTGGTTCACTGAAAATAAAATTTGTTTTCTCTTAAAATAGTTTTCTTTGTGTAGCCTTGGCTGACCTGGAACTAGCTTGAATGCCTGCCCTGCCTCGTGAATGTTCGAACTAAAGGCATACCACCACTGCCCAGCCTTACCTCACCTAATTCTTTTGGTTTTTCAAGACAGGTTTTCTCTATATAGCCCTGGCTGGCCTGGAACTCACTCTGTAGACCAGGCTGGCCTCGAACACAGAAATCCACCTGCCTCTGCCTACCAAGTGCTGGGATTAAATGCATGCGCCACCACCGCCCAGCAAGTCTTTTATAAAATAGGGTGGGGTAGGAAATGGAGTATTGGAACTAGAGAGATGGCTCAGTGGTTTAAGAACACTAGCTGCTCTTTTAGGGGTCCTTAGTTCCATTCCCAGCAATCTCAGGGGGCTCACAACCATCCTGTAATTAGATATAATGCCCTCTTCTGGCATGCACCATGTATGCACACAGAACACTCAAACAGATAAATTTTGGAAAAGGTAGGTGAGTCATAACAATTAAAGGCCATAGCTATTGTTTAAGAGGGCCCAGGTTCCTTCCTTTCTCGGCACCCTCATGGTGACTCACATGCATCTGTACTTGAATAATGATGCATATACATAAATGCTGACAAAACATTGATTCTGGCTGGGTGCTGATGGTGCACGCCTTTATTCCCAGCACTTCTGCAATTGTTTGTTTTTTATGAAAATAGTGGAGAGGGCTAAATATGTTAGGAACATAGTTGTTGAGGTGTGATTTTATAGGTAGATTTCAAGACTTGCCATATCCAAGTTGTAGTCAAGGGAGAATGCTGAAGGATTTCTCACTAGTAGCAGTCTCCAGTTGGGTGTTTTAACCATAAGAAGGTTTCTTGTAAATGAAGGCAAAGCTGATCTATTACTCTAGAACATTGTGAAATTTTCAAGGTGGATTTAAAGTTCAATTTAGAAGTGTTCTCTTTGCTGTCATCATTATAAGATTTTAGACAATTTCTTTTACATTTTTGTGTGTATTCTCAGAATTGAGAACTTTTGCAGAGCAGTGGTGCCTCATACCTTTAATCCCAGCACTTCTGAGGCAAAGGCAAGTGTACCTCTGAGTTCAAGGTCAGCCTGTTCTACTGAGCAGGTTCCAGGACAGCCAGAGCTACACAGAGAAACCCTGTCTCAAAAAAGCAAACAAGCAAACAAAAAAACTTGTAGCCCAGTGGTGTGGTACATGCCTTTTAATCTCAGGCAGAAGCAGAGGAGTTCCGTAAGTTCAAAGCTAGCCTGGTCTATGGAGCATTTGTGTCCAGAATGACTTTGGGTGCTTATTTTTATCTCCAAGGATGAAACTTGGGTTCTGAGACTTGACATCAAGCACCTCTACTCACTGAGCCATCCTATCAGCCCGCCATTTTTTTGTTTTGTTTTGTTTTTCGAGACAGGGTTTCTCTGTGTAGCTCTGGCTCTCCTGGAACTCACTCTGTAGACTGGGCTGGCCTCGAACTCAGAAATCCACCTGCCTCTGCCTCCCAAGTGCTGGGATTAAAGGCCTACGCCACCACTGCCCAGCATCAGCCCGCCATTTTTGAAATAAGGTCTACTTTGTTGTATAGCTTAGCTTGACTTCAACTAGTCTAGTCTATGTCATTCTTCTGCTTCAGCCTACTGAGTACTCAGATTACACAGCCTGGTTCCAGTGGTAAATAAACGCTACAGTTGTGGTAAATAAGTATCTTAAAATGAAACCAGCTGTTTCTTTTTTCAATTTAAAAAAAAAAGAAGCCAGGCAGTGGTGCCACATGCCTTTAATCCCACCACTTGAGAGGCAGAGGCAGGCAGATTTCTGAATTCTCAGCCAGCCTAGTCTGGAGTGAGTTCCTGGACAGCCAGGGCTACACAGAGACACCCTGTCTTGAAAAACCCAACAAGAGCTGGGCAGTGGTGGCGCATGCCTTTAATCTCAGCACTTGGGAGGCAGAGGCAGGAGGATTTCTGAGTTCGAGGCCAACCTGGTCTACAGAGTGAGTTCCAGGACAGCCAAGGCTACACAGAGAAACCCTGTCTCGAAAAAAGAAAAGAAAAACCCAACAAGAAAAAGAGAAAAGAAAGAAAAGAGTTTCTTATGGACTGAATATGGTGGCCTGAGTAAGTTCCTTTGTAGGTGTTCAGAGGATGTGATTTTTCTCTTTTACAAGTTTTAGGATATAACATGTCCCATCTTCCTTCCCCCAAACAACCCTCTAGACCAGCTTGTGTAGCCCAGACTGGTACAGACATGGCTTATTGAGGAGGATCTTAAATTCTGTACCTCCCAAAAGTTGGGATTATCAACTTCCATTGGATTTTGATTTTTTTTTTTCTTTTTTTTTTAAGTGTGTATGGCAGGGAGGGTGGAGGAAAGTCAGGATAATTTCAGGCTTCAGTTCTCTTTTTACACTGTGTTCTGGAAAATTAAACTCATTGTCAGGATAAGGTAGTTCTTGCAGGGCAAGAACTACTACCCACTGAGCCACCTGGATTGCCATAAAAAGGACTTTTAAAGAGCTGATTCACTTTCTACAGTGCTGCTTTAACCCTCACTCTGTGGGTGCAGACTCTGGTGGATCTATGTGAGCTTGAGACCAGCCTGATCTTAAGTGAGTTCGAAGACAGAGATGCAGTAATACAATTTGGGGGGAGGAGGTTCTCACTATATTCCTGGCCTGTCTCAATCACTAAGGTGATTCACTGTGCCTGGCTACTGCATAATTTAAGAAATTTGATTTTGGTCTGATACTTATGAGGCTATTTAACAAATATATTATTTCCTAAGCGTATTGTACCTTATTTTAAAAGTTTTTATTTACATTTAACATATTAGTCTTTAAGAAAAAAATTTTTTTTTTTGAAAACTGATATCACATATGTTGTAGTCTAGGCTGGTTTCAGAGTCCTAGAGTCTCAGTCCCCTGGAGTGCTGATACTACAAGTTTGTGTGTGTGTGGCTGTGCATGATGATGATTGGGCTCATCAAAACTTTGGTTTCAGCCGGGCAGTGGTGGTGCACGCCTTTAATCCTGGTACTTGGGAGGCAGAGGCAGACCGATCTCTGAGTTGGCTAGCCAGGGCTACACCAAGAAACCCTGTCTCGAAAAACTTTGGTTTCTTGACAGACCGAAGGTAGGTTTGTGAGCATTTGAGACCAGCTATGGCTGTCACATTCATTTCCCTTTCTTGAGCTGCATGATGTTGGGGTTTTCAACAGGTGTGTTTTACTGTGCTTGGTTTTCATGAAACTGACGCCTATAATAGTGAAGCCTGGAATGAGATGGGACATTACTTAAATTTAATATAAAAAATAGTCAGTGAATATTTTTCCTCACTCATCTTAAATTTGTTTTCTTTTCTGTGCTAGTTGGAAATGGAGGACGAAGATACGATTGACGTGTTCCAGCAGCAGACTGGAGGTGTCTACTAAAAAGGGAGCCTGCTACTTTACTCCAGAATTTTGTTATAGACCAAGAATACATTCTCAATTAGAAAGCCGCAATTTGGTCCTGCCACATCCTGACTACTACACTATAGTTTTCTCTCTTCTTTCATTTCCCTGTCCCCATTTCTTTATTGTACATAAAGTAACTGGTGTATGTGCACAGCATATTGCTCTTTTTTTCTTTTCCTTTTTTTAAACTAAACGGCCAATGCTCTGTTCTGGTTGACATCAGATGGAGATGACCTGGGGGGAAAGTACTGCGTCTGTGAAAATACCCCTTCTCCATTAATGGCATGCTCATTCAGCTCTTAGCTTTATATTCCAGTAAGTTATTTTGCTCTCATTGTTTTAACAAAAAAAAAAAAAAAACCCAACAACACCAAATCCTTGCATACCTTGTTCGATTGGAGAATTTTAATGTTTTTCATTTATCATTGTAAAACCAAGGACAATTTTATAACTTTTTTGTACGTAGCTGTTACATGTAGGGCAATCTGTCTTTAAGTAGGGATAAATTACTCTTGAACAAAATGATCCTAGATAGTTTTCCCTTCAAGTCAAGTGTCTTGTTGTTTAAATAAACTTCTTGTTTAAAATGAGCTGTTCTCTTTATTCTGAAGTTTTTTTTGTTTTTTTAAATTTTTTTTCTTGTGTTTTTTGTTTTTGGTTTTTCGAGACAGGATTTCTGTGTAACCCTGGCTGTCCTGGAACTCACTCTGTAGACCAGGCTGGCCTTGAACTCAGAAATCTGCCTGCCTCTGCTTTCCAAGTGCTGGACTACCACTGCCTGGCTATTGGGAGAAGGTTAAGACAGTGTCCACTATGTAACCCTGGATGGCCTGGCTATTCTGAAGAATATTAAGCCAGGCAGTGGTGACACATGCCTTTAATCCCAGCACTTGGGAAGCAGAGGCAGGCGGATTTCTGAGTTCTTGGACAGCCAGGGCTACACAGACAAACCTTGTCTCAAAAAAAACAAAAAAAGAATATTAACTAGAAATGTTTTAAAGCCAGGTGTGTTGGCTCAAACCTTTAATCCTAGCACTGGGGAGGTAGAGGCAGGTGGATCTTTCTGAATTTGAGGCTGTCCTTGTCTATATACCCAATTCCACAACAGCCACAGCTACATAAAGAGACCCTGTCTCAAACTAAAGCAGAGTCAGGAGGGTGTCACATGCTCTTAGTCCCAGCACTTGAAGCAGAGGCAGGTGTGTAATCCAGAAGCCACCTGGTCTACATGATGTGTCTATAGCATCCTGGATGATTCTGTACAGGGCAGCCTGGGATACAATAAAATCCTGTCTAGGTCTCCTGCATTCTATGCTGGTCTGTGGTTTACTGTAGCCATGATGACCACAAAGGAGCTTTTTTTTTTTTGCCTTCCTATATAGAGAACATCATAGATTAAACTGTACAGTAGACCTGGTGGCACTGATCTAAGGCCGGCTGGGTATTGAATCCAGTACTTAAATGCCAGTCTGTCAACTAATCTACATTCCTAGCCCTTTCTACCTTATGTTCATTATTTCCTTTCTTGGGAGGGAGAAGGTTGAGACAGTGTCCACCCTGTAGCCCTGGATGGCCCAGGGAATACTGTATAGAGCAGGGAGGTTGAGACAGTGTCCACTATGGAGCCCTGGATGGACGGGGAATACTGTATAGAGCGGCTGCCCTTGAACTAATACTGCCTAATGCTGTGTGACAAAACTTCTGGGGAGATAGGGAACCCACAATAGACCAAAGTCCAACTTGGTGTACCTAGTTGAGTTTTTTAGGAGTGAGTTACAGGAATATGGGTGAGGGGTTACTTACAGGAACAGGAATGATTTAAAGACAATTGCCTTGGGAGGCAGAGGCAGGCGGATTTCTGAGTTCGAAGCCAGCCTGGTCTACAGAGTGAGTTCCAGGACAGCCAGGGCTATACAGAGAAACTCTGTCTCAAAAAACAAAACAAAACAAAACAAAACAAAAAACAGTTGCATCACCAAAGCCCATCCCAGCTCACAAACCTGGGATCGTGGAGTAGCACAGCACAGCCTGCCGTCGGGTAAAAGGATCCTTTCAATTGCTTCAGTTGATGTACACCTCTTAGAAGGCAGCTGGGCTGTTGGCTGTTTTTTTGCAGGTCCGAGAGAGGAGGGAACTAGTGAATCTGGTCAGTTACAGGAGTTTCCTGAAGCTATTGAGTTGGTTCTTTCAGCTTGAAAGGTTGAAATGAGGGTAGCTTCGGTGATGGACTCCTTGATGTTTTCCTCTCACATTCAGAGATGGCTCTGCAGTAAGAAGGCTTGCTGAACAACCATAAAAACGGAGCCTGGATCTCAGCATCCACATAACAAGCCCAATCCCACACATGCCTGTAATCCCAGCAGTGCATGTCCTGGGGGTAGGGGTGGGAGGCTGGAGATAGGATCACTGGAGCTTGCTAGCTACTAGCTTAGCCAAGAAAATGGTGAGCCCTTTGTTTAAGGAGCCGACTTCATCACAGGGATAGGCAGAGTGATGCCAAGGAGTTATCCACAGGGTACTTTAGCTTTCTGACTATGGAAGTGGGCTCAGAAGGTTGGTGCTCTATATGTCAGAAGGGCGTGTGTTATGGTGAGACTGGTATTAAGAGCTCCTTGGCTGAGACATAATTAGAACATAGTGAAACAGGTTGGAATTTAATCTGTTGTTTGGAATGTGGAGTGTTATTTCCCTGTAAGCAGTGACATGTGACTACAAGATCATTTTAGGATTTAGTATGCTCTTGGGGCTTTTAAGGAACTTCAAAGTCCAAGAATCCTCATGTGAGATTTCTTTTTTTTTTTTTTTTTGTCTTTATGATTAATGTATTATTTATTTTTATTTCTTTGGTTGTTTTTTGTTTTGTTTTGTTTTGTTTTGTTTTGTTTTTAGGACTGGGTTTCTCTGTATAGCCCTGGCTGTCCTGGAACTCACTCTATAGACCAGGCTGGCCTTGAACTCAGAAATCCACCTGCCTCTGCCTCCCAAGTGCTGGGATTAAAGGCGTGTGCCACCACTGCCCAGCCCGAGGCCTTGACTTGTGTGTGTTTTTTTAATGTGTTTGAGTGTGTGCATTCATACATGTATGTGCACGCCATGTATGGAGGAGCCTGTAGAAGACAGAAGCAGTCCTGGATCCCCTGGAATTGTGGTTACAGAAGATTGTGAGCCACCATATAGGTGTTGGGAGATTGTAGGTCTTCTGCAAGAACATGTGTTCTTGACTGCTGAGCCCACTTTCTTTTCTTTTCTTTTCTTTTCTTTTTTTTTTTTTGAGACAGGGTTTCTCTGTGTAGCCCTGGCTGTCCTGGAACTCACTCTGTAGACCAGGCTGGCCTCGAACTCTGAGCCCACTTTCTGATCCCTGTTTTCACTACTGCTCTCTTAGAGAACCTGGGTTTAGCTCCCCGCTCCCATGACCATCTGTAACTCCAGTTTTAGGGTACCAGTTCCCTGCATGCATTGCACAGATGAAGACACTTAGGCATATCAGAGAGAGAGAGAGAGAGAGAGAGAGAGAGAGAGAGAGAGAGAGAGAGAGAGAGAGAGAGAGAGAAGAGAGAGAGAGAAGAGAGAGAGCTTGGAAAGCAGGAGGTTCAAAAATCCAAGGTCATCAGCCAGTCAGTGGTGGTGCACACTTTTAATCTCAGCATTTGGAAGGCAGAGGCAGGCACATCTCTGAATTCGAGGCCATCCTGGTCTACAGCACGGATTACCAGGATAGCCAGGGCTACACAAAGGACCCCTCTCTGGAAAAAGAGTCTAAGCTGATCATCAACTATAAAGTGAGCCTGTATTCCTTGGGACCTTGTCTCAAAAAAGAACCCTTACTTTTGTGAAGAAGGCTAAAATTCCATCCATAGAAGTGGGAAGGAAAGGGTCATTTGTTTTGTCTGTGTGCTTTTGAGGACGTTTAACTCCTGCCTCCACCTCCCAAGTTCTGGGACTAAGCAAACATGCACCTCCAGTGTCCTCTGTCCTGCAGCTTTCATAGCAGAGCCTACCAGTGACTTATTTCAGAGGAAACAGTTGAAGCAGGGGCAGTACCTAAAAGCATTGATCCCTGCTTTTGGCTAAGACACAGCTAAGAAAAGGACCGACAGATGGCTACTAAATTTGTCTCTAGCAGTGATGTGTGGGACATGTTTGAGGATGGGAGGTTAACAAGTGATGCATTTATGAGATGCCCTCAGTGGTGGATCAAGAAATAAATAGTGCCGGAGTGGTTTGGAAAACAGCACGAGGCAGCCTGCTCTACAGAGTGAGTTTCGGGGCAGCCAGGGCAACACCAAGAAACCCTGTCTCAAAAAACAAAACCCAAAACAAGCTGGTGGTGGAGGCACAGTGGGAGGCAGAAGTAGGCAGATCTCTGGGTGTGAGGCTAAGCTACACAGAGAAACCCTGTCTCAAAAAATAAACAAAAACAAAATAAAAGGAAAAAAAAAATCTCTTAGCTTCTGCCACCACACCCTGCTTACAATCCTATTTTAAGAGCCAGGCCTTTATGACTCGGTAGAGGGAGAGGTAAAGGCAGGATCTCCAAGTTCAAGGCCAGCCTGGTCCAGGTAGTGAGTTCCAAGACAGCCTGAGCTACCTAGTAAGACCTAGTCTTACAACACACACACACACACACATAATCACTTTTAAAACCACTACATTCTATATAGCCCATCATGTTTCACCCGATAACCAAGGAGTTAAGAGGAAAATAAGCAGTTGCTATGTTCTTCATGACTTCTAATTCAGCAACTGTTCTGTTTCCCTTAGAGCCAAAATGCTTTTCCAAGTATTCAAGCTGTCATTCGTAATTTAGAAACTCCAGCTCACCAGGAGCCCTCTCTTCCTACCATGGAACCCAGGACCCAAGGCATGGGCTCTCAAGTTTTGTGAACACCACATTTTTTTTCAACATTTATTACTTTTTATTTTTATTTTTTTTGTTTTTTTTTGTTTGTTTTTTTGAGACAAAGTTTCTCTGTGTAGCTCCTGGCTGTCCTGGAACTCACTCTGTAGACCAGGCTAGCCTCCAACTCAGAGATCCGCCTGCCTCTGCCTCCCAAGGGCTGGGATTAAAGGTGTGCACCACCGCCGCCTGGCTATTTTTTTGTTTTTTTCAAGACAGTGTTTTTCTGTGTATCTCTGGCTGCCCTGGAACTGGCTTTGTAGACTAGGCTGCCTCTGAACTCAGAGACTTGCCTGCTCTGCCTCCAGAGTGCTGGGATCAAAGTGTACCATCATGCCCAGTTTATATTTACTTATTTTATCTGTGTGTATATGTGTATGTGTGGCTGTATGCACGAACCCACGGGTGGATGAAAGTCAGAGAGCAACCTCAGGGAGTCGGTTCTCTCCATCATTTGTGCCTGGGGATTGAACTTGAGTTTTCAGGCACAGTAGCGGTACCTCTGCCCACTGAGCCATCTTGCCTGACTTTGAACAGATACTCTTCCTATTCCTTACAATTCAAAACACTGGAAGCAGGCAGCCATCACTCTTCATGGCTCAAAGGATGTCCAGCTGACAGGGTGGCATCCCTCTATGATCCCAACATCCATGCAGGAGAGCTGACAGGGTGGTACCATGTATGATCCCGACATCCACGAAGGAGACAGGATGGGAGGAGTCCGGGCTAGACATGAAGTACCTACCCTTGGGTGACCGTACTTGGACAGAGTAATTCTGGTTTTC
This sequence comes from Montemys delectorum, assembly GCA_019843815.1. NCBI lineage: Eukaryota > Metazoa > Chordata > Mammalia > Rodentia > Muridae > Montemys > Montemys delectorum. Next base: position 22,658 of record JADRCD010232490.1, read on the forward strand.
TGTGAAAGCCCAGGAGAGTATTTTGGTAAGACTGCTGAAAACACTAACCAATTGCCTGAAGAGGCCACAGGAAGAGGAATGTTGTTGAGTTTTATGAATATACGGAGGGTACACAGGATGGAGACGTCTACTTTTAGGGGTTAGGTCACCCTTCAGCTGCCTCCGTACTTTCACCTAAGGCTTTGCCTATTAAGATCTTTAGACCATCCTCCAAGTCCTCCAAGTGTTGCCTGCATTTGTTGCAGGGATAAATTTACCCAGACAGGTGGAAAAGTCATGACTTGAGAGTTAGAAACAGCTGCCTAGTCTCTGGCAGCTCTGATAGTTTTAGAGACGAGGCCAGTCCCTTATCAGGGACCGTTAGCCAGCATTACAACAACAAACAGTCTCTGAGGTCAAACCATCATTTGGGCTTGCTCATGTGCAACCCATTGGAGCTTAAGGAGTAAGATTAAAATGCTTTTTTGTTTGTCTGTTTGTTTTATTTTGTTTTAAGTTTTTTGAGACAGACTAGGCTGGTCTTGAACTTACTGAGATCCTCCTACTTCTGTCTCCAGAGTGCTGGGATGAAAGGTCGGCTCTATCACTGGCTGAAAGATTAATATTTAAGAGAATCCAGTCTTTCCTGAAAATGTTGTCTCGGGCCTTTAATTGGTAGGCAGAGGCAGACAGATCTCCAGGAGTTTAAAGGGAACCTGGCCAACAAAGGGAATTCCTGGATAGCCAGGGCTATGTAGATAACATATAAAACAAAACAAACCCCCCATCATTTCGGCACTTTTTCTGTTACCAACTCTTTCAGATTGCTTTGTTAAGTGTCTCAATGGGACTCATAGTAGGTTTTTTTGTTTGTTTGTTTGTTTGTTTTTTGTTTTTTCCAGACAGGGTTTCTCTTTGTAGCCCTGGCTGTCCTGGAACTCACTCTGTAGACCAGGCTGCCCTTGAACTCAGAAATCTGCCAGCCTCTGCCTCCCAAGTGCTGGGATTAAAGGTATGCTCCACCACCGCCTAGCCTTAGTAGGTCTTTTTGTAAAGTCAGGTTGTAGGAGTGATTTCTAACCCTTAAGAAGATTGCCCTAGTGAAAGGTCTCATCTCCAGAAGAATGGAAAGCTCAAGGCTTATTTGGGGCATGGGAAAAACAGTGTTGTTTCTTAAACGTCGGTCAGGTTAAAGAGGGTATTTAAGCTTTTCATTAGCCGTCTACCCTTCGTAGTGGCACTGCCCTATACTGCCAAGGAGTAGGGAGGAGTGTTGGTGTAACCAAACCCTGGGAAGGTACTAAATCCATAGCAACAGGATGTGGGATGATGGTGTAGCACAGGCTAATCCAATAATCCTTTAACGTTTCATTTGTTTGTTTGTTTTCCTTCTTCCCCCTCCCTTTCTCCCTCTTGCTCCAGGCCCTTGTTCAAGGCCTGCTTGCTCCAGCCCATTGATTCTTTATTAGTTTCTCGTTAGGGATGGTTGTGAGCCATATGTGGTTGCTGGGATTTGAACTCATGAACTCTGGAAGAGCAGTCGGTACTCTTAACCACTGAGCCATTTAACCAGCTTGTTTTTTGTTTTTGTTTTTCTAGACAGGGTTTCTCTGTGTAACATCTTTGGCTGTCCTAGACTCTTTTAGATCAGGCTGGCCTCCAACTCACAGAGATCCACCCATTTCTGCCTCCCTAGGGCTGGGACTAAAGGTGTACACCACCACAGTCAGCTTCTTCTTTAACTTGGTTTGGTTCGGTTTGGTTTGGCTTTTTCAAGACAGGGTTTCTCTGTGTAGCCCAGGCTGTCCTGGAAGTCACTCTGTAGACTAGGCTGGACTCGAACTCGGAAATCTGCCTGCCTCTGCCTCCTAGGTGCTAGGATTAAAGGCGTGTGCCACCGCCGCCTGGCCTTCTTTAACTTTTAAAAAATCTTTAAAAAATGTGTATTCATGTTTTGCCTGAATGTGCACTCTGTGGTGCCTGGTGCTCATGAAATGAAGATCCCGTGTGTCTGCTCTGGAAGAGCAGCCAGTGATATTAAGCTCTGAGAAAATTTTCCAGCCATTACCACCATCCCATACACACCTTTTTAGTTTTTTAGAGATAGGTCTCTCTGTGTAGCACTGTATGTTGTCCTGGGACAAACATTGTACATGAGGCTGGCTTGAACTCACAGGGATCTGCCTGCCTCTGCCTCCCCAGAACTAGGATGGAAGGTGTGCGCTGCCTCCCCTCCAAGCCCTACCCTCCTTTCTGAGGCCAAGAAATCTTGCTTCTGCCTCCAGGGTGCTGGGATCAGGAGTGTGCAGCACCCCCACCTCGGACCTTAAAAAAAAAGGTTCCCTCCTCAAGAGGGTTTCTGTGTGTAGCTCTGGCTAGCCTGGAACTCAGAGATTCACCTGTCTCTGACTCCAGAGTCGGTGCTGGGACTAAAGGATTAAAGGCATGTGCCACATTGCCTGGGAAAAGGTTTATTTTGTGTATATGTGTGTGCCTGCATGTCTGTGCCGGGGTCAGATCCTCTGGAACTGGAGCTACAGTTTGGAGCTGCCCTGTGAGTGCTGGAAACTGAATGTAGGTCCTCTGCAGTACTGGCAATTGCCCTTAACACTTCATCCCTCTCTTTCCTTCCCTCCTCTGTCTCCCTCTCCTTTCTTTTTGACTCGGTCTCATTGTATAGACCAGGCTGGCTTCAAACTCAAAGTGCTCCCCCTGCCTCAGTCTCCCAAGTGAAGGCATTGCCAACATACCCCGCCAACACATCCTGCTGAGGTAGCTTTTAATTTATGTAGCTAGGGTGTGTGTGTGTGTGCGTGTGCGTGTGCGTGTGCGTGTGCGTGTGTGTGTGTGTGTGTGTGTGTATCTCAGTGCGCACACCTGGGAGGTCAGAGGCTCAAGAGTTGGGTCTCTTATACTTTGTGGGTCCTGGAGATTGAACTCAGGTTGCCTTGCTGGGCGGCAAGGGCTTTTCCTTATGAGCCACCTCGACAACCCCTTAAGTAACTTTTTAAAGTGACAGTGAACACTTGAAAGCACCTCCAGATTGTCGAGGGCGTGGAGGAGGGGGAGACCATAGCGGCCAGTCCCTGTACAGGAAGGAGGCGGGGCTTAGGCCGAGCCGTGGCCCTCGCAGCCCGTCCTGACGCCGAATTATGATTAGCACTGTAGGCAACCAATAGAAATGAAGAGATCTTTTTAAATTGCCCAATGGCGGCATGCGGAGGGCGGGCCCTATCGGCCCTATAAAAGAGCAATCCGGCGAGCCTCGCGGTGGCAGAAGCTCGTGGAGCCCGGGTTGTTGAGCTTGTGGAGTCGTCTGCACCGGTTGGTCCTAGCCCCCCTCGGCGTTTTCAGGGCCAGCCTACCTCGCCCCTTGGCGCCATGACCACTACCACCACTTTCAAGGGTGTGGACCCTAACAGCAGGAACAGCTCCCGGTAAGGCGACAGGGTAGGGCTCGTGCCTTCCAGGGCTAGTGGGGACCGCAGGGCGTTGGTGGTAACGGGCCGGGAGTACCGGGCTCGCGCCCGGGGGAAGGTGGCAGAGTAAGGAGTGGGCGCCGCTTTGTGCGGCAGGACTGCCTCGGCTTGTGGCCCCGCCCCAATCGGCGACTCTATTTTTTTTTTTTTCCCCCTGGAGCGATGGTTGAGGGAGATCGTGGGTGGCGGCCCTTTGCCACACTGCAGGTTGGAGTCGGTGAGAGTGTGCGGGAGGATCGTCTTTCAGCCACCCGCGGCGACACTGGTCGGGTCCAGGATGATGGGTTTGGTCTCCCAGGAGCCCAGGGAGCCTGCAGGGCGCTGGGTCCTGGGCCCATTGTCCCACATGAGGGCCATGCGCTCCTGCTTCTGGCTCGGGCGTGTGCTGGCCCCGGCCCTGGGTGCTGCGAGCAGATCTGAGCCCTGATCCGGCTGGTCTGCAGGCTTTTTTCCTCGTGGTGGCCCGCCGGGTGTCCGTGCCTGCGCAGCAGGTGCACCTCTGGTAGGGCGGGGCTGGTCATCCCCTCCCTCCACTTCCAGCCCTGGATCGGAGTCCTCTTCTCAAAGTGCCTTCCTGCACCTAACAAAGGAGAGATCGGGTCTCCTCCCCCTCCCCACGCCCACCTCCGAGCGCGCGGGGGCGTGAAGCCTGCTCAAGTGGGTTTTCGGTGCTCAGATCCTCGGACCTCAGTCCTTCCAAGTCACCTTCTTTACTTCTCCCATTGACTTTGGCCGAATGAGTTCACCCTAGAGCAGGCTTCTCTTGGAGGAGGAGGTTGCCTGTGCTTGGGCGGGGCTAGGGAGTCATCCATTGTCTCTCCAGTAGTATCTCTTCCTGGAGGCTGGGACCTTGCTTGCCACCCTGTAGACTGCATTTTGGGGAGGAGCTGTGTGTCTGGACTGGGACCCTTTTTCTACCCCACTTAACTTGGTGGGAGGGATTGTATTCTTTGGAAGGAGTCCATCCACATCGTCTCAGTACACCGTCCCTTAAGTTGGCTTTTAGGCATCTCTCGGGTCTTCCCAAAGGCTTGGTTCCATGTTCTCTGGCCATTTATTTTCCATTGACGATGACCCACAGTTGAGTGAGACCAAGCCTTGGGGTCCCGACCAAGTGGCACAAAAGGGAGCCATTTTGTGGGGCTAAGAAGGCAGCGTGGAACAGCAGTGTCTCACAGGGGCTTGACAACTTGCTAACAAAAAGCAGCCTCCTCGAGTAGTCTAATGAGGAAGCCGTTGGGGGGTGGGGGGCAGGAACAGGCTGCTTTCAGTTTCGGGAAGTAGTAAAAGAATTGGTGATATGGAAGGAAATCGAAGGGGCAGCGATTTCAGGGCGGGGCAGAGCTGGAGAGTGGACCTCCGTGACTGGGTCACTCCTCTTGTCATCTTTCAAATGAGGTAATTTGTTACAAAGGACACAGGGACAGATTGAGCCCTGGGTTTTTGTTTTGTGTGATGAGGCCAACTTTTCCTGTCTGACACTGGTTCCTGGTAAGATAATGTGTAATCTGGGTTTTATCTTTTGGGAGTCAAGCTCAGCTCAAGGCTTTGTAGAGCATTTCCGAGTCCAGGGCCATTCCATGCATGTTTGACATGTGAGACAAATACAGACTGTTTCCAGCCACCTTTGCCATCGCTTGCCCTCCGGAGTTTCTCCCAATTCTCCTGTAATCTGACCAGTTCTCTTCACCCCCTTTCCTCAGTACCTCAGTAATGTGCTTGCTCTGCAACCTCATTGGTGAATGCTGTGCTGGAGTAACGGGAGTTGGCATTAGAAGAAAGGAGTTATTTTTTAAATTGCTATCTGTGCTATAGCATTTTTGGGTCTTAACTCGGCAACCTTGAAGCAGTTGCTCTCTGTGTGGTTCAAAAAGAAAGAGTCCAAGCCACAGCTGAAGTACTTTGTCTTGCAAGCAAATCCTTTGTTTGGGAACCGCTCTCTGTTTCAGATGGTCTCTCTAACACTGACGTCATTGGGGAGCTAGTACCTGCTCTCACAGGACCAGTCAAAGTTGGACTAGGCAGGTTTGTAAGATAGCTGGCTGCTAGTGCTCCCCAACCCTTGTTTGTTCTTGGCCAAAACATATTTACAGGTCCACTAGGGTTCTGAAGAATTTCATGAGCATTTAATTCCACTTAGCCATGAAAGCCTCCATCTCTGGGGAATGAGGGAGGACAAAGAGGCACGTTGCATCTGATTTTAATATTTCAAGTCATTTAAAGTAAAAATTTAAAACAGTCCTACCCAGTAAGAACCTGTAGGGCTGGAGATGTGATGGCTTGTCCGAAGCCTGGGCTAGACCCTGGTTTCTGCCCCCCCACTTCCCTTCCCCCCCTCAAAATAACCCTAGAATTTATCTATCCCATTAGTAGTAATTTAAACAACTTAATTGCCTGGGAACCTGGATGGGGGGAGTGAGCCTGTTCTACCAGCACTAGAGAGTCAGAAGTGGGAGGGTGGCCTCAATCAAGCTCCAGGCTAGCTACAGCTGTGCAGTGATACCCTTCTTCAAACAAATTTAATGTATGATTGTCGTCATTTTGAAGTATGTACCAGAACACATTTACCTTGATTTATATAATGAATAGAGCTGGTGTGTATGTGTAGGATCTCAACCATGTGGCTTTACACTGGCCTGGATTTAGTATCCAGCAAAGTTTAGCCTCCAACTTGTGACTTCCTTCAGTCTCCTGAGTGCCGAGATTAAAAACACCTGCAGACATAGTTTTAGATGTTTTAATTAATTTATTTATTTGTTTATTTATTTTTGAGATAGCATTTCATTGTGTAGCTTCAGCTGCTGGCCTAGAACTCAGTTCGTAGAACAGGCTGGCTTCAATCTCACTGAGATCTACTTGCCTCTGCCTCTGGTGTACTGGGATTTAAGGCGTGGTCACTATAGCCAGCAGACAAATACATGTGTTTGTCTTCAGGGACAACATGGAGTTGCTTTAAGGTTTTCCTGTTTTCTAGCCCTGGACCGTGTTTCTTCTGCAGGCCTCTGCCTTTTCCCTGTACTGTGACATTAGTGTCCAGGCCTGGAGAGTATTCTAGGTATGCATGTCTGAGTGTGTATGTGTGTACATGAGTTGCAAACACCTGTGAGACCTGTGAGGGCAGAGGCATCTAACCCTCTGGAGGTACAGGAAGTTATGAGCCACTTGATGTGGCCCCTCTGCAAGAGCTGCAAATGCTCTTACTGCTGAGCCCTGTTTCTCTAGTTTGATATCATTTTGTGTGCCCCTCATTTCTTTTTTAAAAAATATCTTTTATATTCATTTTTATTTTACGTGAATGAGTGTTTTGCCTGAAACTACATGTGTGCCTGGTCCCCACAGAGGCTAGAAGAAGGTGTCAAATCCCTTGGAACTGGAGCTGTAGATGGTTGTGAGCCACATGTCTATGCTGGGAATTGGATCTGAGTCCTGCAGGAGCAGCCAGGCAGTGTTCTTAACCTCCATGCCATCTCTTCAGCCCTTCTCCCTCCTGCAAAAGTTATTTTATTTATTATTATTATTATTATTATTATTATTATTATTATTATTATTATTTTGGCTTTTTTGAGACAGAGTTTCTCTGTATAGCCCTGGCTGTCCTGGAACTCACTCTGTAGACCAGGCTGGCCTCGAACTCAGAAATCCGCTTGCCTCTGCCTCCCAAGTGCTGGGATTAAAGACGTGCCCGACCACTGCCTGGCTGGTTTATTTTATTATCTGTTTGTTGGAGGGGTGCCTGCAGAGTCCAGAAGGGGTTGAATCCCCTGGAGAGTTACAGGTGGCTGTGAGCTGCTTGGCATGGGTGCAGGGCACTAAACAAGGGCTTGAGCATTGCATCTTACTGAGTGAGTTACTCATGTCACAATCTAGGGAGAAGGCAGTCCAGGGCTAGAAAAGAAGAAAACCTAAAAGAAATTCCATACATTTGGCCCTGAAGACAAACATGGCAGCGTTTGATTGCCTGTTGATTGATTTGAAGCACTTGCTCCAGACGGCCAAACTGGAGGACTTTAGGCCTGCTGTCAGTCAGTGGGCAGCTGCTTGGAGTCTCCATTCTCAGGCTCTGCTCTCCTGACGGAAAATCCAGGAGTACTTGTGGCTTCCCTCACCAGGAGCAGGAGCACTGACTAACCTGCCTGTGCTCCCTGTGGTCTGGCTGTGTCCTGGGCTCATGGAGGATGCAGGGGTAGGGTTATGGAAGTGGGGTTTAAGAGATCAGCTAAAGCAGAAGGGGCACTGAAGGGAAGGGTGGAGCATGCTTGAGCCAGAGGATAGGCCAGGAAAGGCTCCAAGTGGAGATGACTTGCAGCAGTGAAGGAAGCAGAGAGGAGGGTGGCTGAAGGAGCCTGGTTTGTTGAAAAGGCAGAGGAGAGGTCACTGTCTACTGCAGAAATGGCAGTCCATGAGTCCAGTGAGAAGGGACAGTGTCTGAGTACTGAGACCAGGGTCCAGTCTGAGGGAGCTGAGGAGCCAGGATTTCTATCAAGGGATCCAGTGCAGACAGGAGAGAAAGTGGTGCTATGAAAAGTAACTCTAGTCTCCCAGTTTGGTGGCACACACCCGTAATCCCAGTCTGAGAATCTAGAATGGCAATCTCTGCCTGGCCGAGGCTGTACTGTGAGTTCTCTGCCAACTTAGTGACCTGTCTCTGTTACCTTGTCTCCCTCAGAAGCAGTCTTTTTTTTTTTTTTTTTTAAGGTTTATTCTTAAGTGTGTACATGTTTGTGTGGGTGCCCTTGGAGGCCAGAAGTGGGCATTGAATCCCCTGGAGCAGAAGTTCCAGGGAGCTGTGAGCTGCCTGACATGGGTGTTGGGAGCTACACTTAGGTCCTCTGCCTCTCCTCTGAGCTATCTCTCTGCTCCCCTGACCTTAAGTGTGAGTGCACGAATGTGTGTTTTCTCTGGCATGTATATGGAGGTCCGAGGATAACTTCAGGAGTCTGTTTTTTTCATTCACTGTGGGCTGCTGGGATCTAACTCAAATTGTCAGGCTTGGTAGCAAGCAGCTTTACCCATCTAACCAGTCCAGAAGCAGCCTTTAAAATTTTTGGTTAATAGCAATGCAGAAAAATAGGATGCCATTCACCCGAAATCCATTAGTGAGAGAGGGAACACCCGATAGCATCGTGGTGACATGTAGATGGTTTTAATAATAGTTTGTGTACATGATTGCCATGTTCCAGATGATACATATGTGTGATGTTCCTATTAATAACAGTCTGATGGGATGGAAACGACTGCAGGCCCTCATTTTATAGAGGAGAGACCTGAAGCATAGAGAGGTTAGGCAACTCCCGCTGTGTCTCTTAGGAAGTCTGTACCTACGCGGTGGCTCTTTCTTGTAATCCCAGAACTCAGGAGGCTGGAGGAGTTTTGTGCATTTGAGGTTTGTTCAGATTTATACCTTTATTGAAATTTTTTTTTTTTTTTACCATTTTGCCCTATTAACCCTTTTGTTCTAAATTTTGTTTATTTTCTAGTCTGAGGGGGAAAACCCAGCCATGTATTTTCTTGATTGCAAACATCTGTCATTTGAGGTGGGGGGCCTTGCTGGTGGCATGGATAGGTGTCACAGTAGGCACCTGCTAGTTTTCTCTAACCCAGTTGAGTTTGGACACCTGGAGATAGCGCCTCCCACACAATTGAGGGTCCCCTGCATGCCTTGTTTATGCAGTCCTGGGGATTGAACCCAAGACTTCCACTCGGCAAATGCTCTACCACCTGAACTATAACTATCACTTTTTTTTAAAGCACGTTTTTGTTTCTAGCCTAGGGTAACCTTGAGTTCACTTTAGTCCAGGCTGGCTTCAAATTAACAGCAGTCCTTCTATCAGCATCCCACCTCCTGGAATTACAAGCATGAGTTACAGTGCCTGGCTTTTAGGTCTCCTGTCCCCCTCCCTGTGCTTTTGACCAACTGGCTGCAAAGCAGGATCCCTGTAACCTGCCCTTAGGTTTAATTAATTTGCCATAAAATTCAGGCAGTCCTCCTACATTTATGGGTTTATCATGAAGGGTATAATTAGGTAGAGAGTACCTTTTTAGAGAAAGGAGCAGGGCTTTGGTGGTCACCAGTGCTGCATCTCCTCCTGGGACCTAAAGTTTCAGCTCCTTAGAAACTCACTTGTCTTTCACTGTTTCTTGAGGCAGGGGCTCTCTATGTTGCCTTGGCTGTCCTGAGTGTTGGCATTAAAGGCGTCCACCACTATACCTAACTGTTGGGTTTTTACAGAGACATCATTGCTCTGTGCACAGCTGCTGGTGAAGCTGTGTAATGTGCTTGGACAAAAGGCACATTCCAAACCAGGGGTTGTGGCAAGAGAGTCCATGAGTTCCCAGCCAGCCTGGGCTACTTATGACCCTGTCTCAGGAAATGGAGCTTGTGGTTTAACTCTTAACAGAATGGGTCAGGAAACACAAGTTTTTCTGCCTCTTCTTTTTGGTTCAGTGTTTATAAAGCCCAGGCAGACTTTGAATTGTAATCCCCCTGCTTCTGCCCAGCAGTGCTTGGTATTAGAGATGGTGTGGCCTCACAGCATCCTCCACCTGTCTTCTTTCTGGTTTTTGGGGCATCAAACAGGGCCTCACACAAGCTAGGCAAATGCTCTTACCAGTGGTTTTGTTTGTTTGTTTGTTTGTTTGTTTGTTTGTTTTTCTTTTGAGACAAGATCTCACCATATAGACTAGGCTGGCCTGGCCTCACAAAACCCTAGGGTGCTGGGATGAAAGGTGGCAAGCATACACTATGCACACTGCTCTGCAGTGTTTGTCTTCCCATTCCCCTGTAGTCTTTGTGGCCAGGGTTAGGGTAGATGGGATACCACCTGAATTTTTAAAGAGCTTGTTTGGGGCTGGAGAGATGGCTCAGTCCTTAGGAGCTCTAGCTGCTTTTTTTGGGACCCAGGTTTGATTCTCAACATCCCTATGGTGGCTCACAACTGCCTGAAACTCCAATCCCAGAAATCTTTGGCCTCCACTAGTACCAGGCCCACACTTGGTGTATAGATACACATGCAGATGAAAACACCCACCCACACAGAACAAATAACTTTTAAAAACTTTGCTGTTTAGAAAAAGTGCTGCAGTTTATTTTAGTCCAGCACAGTGTCAGCAAGTGTGCATGGTAGTGACAGATGTATCTGCCTTGTCAGTGCTTCTGTGGCTTCCCATGGGGAGGGAGCTATGTCCCAAGAACCACAGAGACACAACCAAGCCACACAGAAGGCCAGAGCTGTTGACACTGTTTCTCTGTTGTCCGTGGTGGTATAGACTTTCTGGACTCAGACTCTCTGGCCTTAGTCTCCGAGTACCTGAGGGTGCAGGCCTGGCTCACTGCCCACCTGTGCGGCTGCAGCTGTTGTTCTTCTCTTGTGCTTCTTTTTAGTATCTTCAAGCACTTTTTTTTTTCTTTTCTTTTCTCTTCTTTTCTTTTCTTTTCTTTCTTTTCTTTTTTTTTTTTTTTTTTTTTGGTATACTTGTGGTGCTGTCTTCTGGCCTGTTATCGCTTTGCCTACTCTAGCTTTGTGGTGCTGTCTTCTGGCCTGTTATCGCTTTGCCTACTCTAGCTTTGTGGTTGCCTTAGGAAGCTTCCCCACTCTTGCTCCTCTCTCCCACCCGGCCTGGCAGTAGATCAGGCTGCCTTGTTTCCCTAGGGCTGGGATCGCAGGTGGGATCCCTCTTACATTGTCTGAGTAGACCAAGTTGGCCTTGAATTGAACTGGTCCTCCTCCTCTTTGGGCCTCTTAAATGTTGGGATTATAGCAGGAGCCACTGAGCCTGCCTGACCTGGAACAAAACAGACACAGCAGGAACTAGTGAATACAAACTCCTCCAGCACACACGACTTTATAAAACGGACACATTAATTAAGCCATAAGGGAAATGCCAACGGATTCTTGTCATAGCACATTTTTACCTGTCTGTTGACATTACAGCTAGAAATGAATATTTGGAAGCACACTTTATTTTTTGGTATTTTGAGACAGTCTCAGTGTAGCCTTGGCTGGCCTGGAACTGAAGAATCCTCCCTTCCTCAGCTTCCTGAGTGCTGGGAGCAGCAGCATGAGCTCTATACTTAATTGTATCTTTTTTAAAAAACAAAACAAAACAAAACAAAACAAAAAAACTTTCAAATTTAAACACATTTCTGGGCTGGCGAGTTAGCTCAGTGGGTAAGAGCACTGACTGACTGCTTGCTCTTCTGAAGGTCCTGAGTTCAGATCCCAGCAAGCACATGGTGGCTCACAACCACCCGTAATGAGATCTGGCGCCCTCTTCTGGTGCATCTGAAGTCAGCTACAGTGAATTACGCCAGAGAGAGAGGGGCCCGAGCGAGCGGGCCTGGCCGAGGTCCTGAGTTCAATTCCCAGTAGCCACACACATGATGGCTCACAGCCATCTGTACAACTACAGTGTACTCATACACATAAAATAAATAAAATAAATCTTTAAACACATTTCTTAGATTTATTTCTATGTGCCTTGCCTATATATATGCACACCATATGTATTCCTGTGCCTCTGGAGATCCTTCAGGACAGGAGTTAAGACTGGCTGTGAAGCCAGGCAGTAGTGGCCCACACCTTTAATCTTAGTACTCAGGGGGTAGTGCAAGTTCAAGGCCACCCTGGTCTAAAGACTGAGTTCCGGGACCGTAGGGCTGTAAGGAGAGCCCTGGGTTAGAAATCGAAGCACCACCACAGAATGGTCATGGAACCCACCCAGCATGTGAGACTGAGACTGAGCAGAAGCAAGTTTACTGCTGAGCCATCTCCAGCCACCAGGTCAAAATTAACAAAGAGATTTGGCCTGTGTTTATTGTACATACTAATGAGTTTTATTAGGACAGTTTTTTTTTTTTCTGTTTTGGTTTTTGGGGCGGGGTCTCGTGTAGCAGAGGCTGGTCTGAGTTTGCCATGTAACCTTGAGTTCCTTGATCTCACAAGTATATTTTGTGCTTCTAGTGTGTCTCCTTCTCTCCCTCCTCCCTGTCTTCCTTCTGCTCTTGTAGTAAAATGTAGTTTTATGTGTCTGTGATCTAAGGTCCATAAATGAGGACAAACACTGTATTTGTGTCGTGCATCTGTCTCACCTCATTTAATATGCCGATCTCCACTTAACAACCATTCTCTAGCAGATCCCCTCCTCCCCCCACCCCAGACCTCTGGGTGGCTGACTAAAGCGCCATAGAGTTTCAGACAGTTGCTATCTGTCCTGGAACTTGTTTTGTAGAATAGGCTGGCCTCAAACTCAGATCCTCCTGCCTCTGCCTTCTCAGTGGTGGGATTAAAAGCATGGGTCACCACCTCCTGGCCACTCTGTCTAGCTTGTTTTGCATGCTTGCTTTGTGGTGGGCCACCTGAACAGTTCTGCAGTAAACAAAGGTGCCTATGCATCTCTGTAGTGTGTTGATGGCTCTTCAGCAAGATCATGCCAAGTGTGTTTTTATTTACATTATAATTTTCTGAGACAGTCTCACTATGTAGCCTTGGCTAGATTGCAACTCCTTACACACACCAGGCTGGTCTTGAACTCTGCTTCCTGAGATCTGCCTGCCTCTGCCTCCAGTGTTGGGATTAAAGGCACACATATGCTATCACACCTGGTTAAGATTTCATTTTTTTTTTAAATTAAGTATATATCTGTGTGCTTGTGCATGTAAGTGCAATGTGCAGAACTAGAGTTACATGTGGTTGTGTGCTCCAGCATGGTTGCTGGGAGCCAAGCAAAGGAGCAAGAGCAGCACACAATGTGGAGCCGTCCCTCTAGCCCTAGACTCTTGGGTCTTACATTAAGGTTCTGATAATTTTAAACTGACTTTTGTAAAAGATGAGTGACAAGGATCTAGTTTTCTTCTGAAGATGTAGATAACTCTGGTTTTTCAGCAACATTTGTGTTGATTTCTTAAATAAAAAGATTGTATGTGCATATGTGTACTGTGTACTTGCCTAGTGTCCATGGAGGCCAGGGGAGAGACTCAGGTTCCTTGCAGTTGTAGTCACAGATGGTTGTGAGCGGCTAGATGAGTGCTGAGCCATAGACTTAGAAACTGTAGATGAGTGCTGAGCCATAGACTTAGAAACTGTAGCTGTGTCCAATCCTAGGCTAGGCTAGGCTGGTGCTGAACCATAAAGGTCCTCTGCTTTCCAAATGCTGGGATTAAAGGCCAGTCCCAGATAGTTTAACATGTGTATGAGTGCTTTTTCTGTATACGTATGTACAGTGCCTGCAGAGGCCAGAGCCTCCAGAATTGAAGTTACAGATGGTTGTGAATCACCATGTAGATGCTGGGGATCCAACTTAGGTCTTTAAGCTTAGTAGGCATCCCCCTTTGTCTGCTAGCATGACTTGCTCTCAGGGGAGCTTTTGTATCTATATTCTTTTTTTTTTTCTATTTAGTTGAGAATAAAAATGGACATTCTTCTTTTGGGTGACTATGATGTTGTAGTCCATGGGGACTGGCAGTCCTGCCTCAGTGTCCCAAATTCTGATTACAGGTGTAATAACTTGATGTTGTTCTAAACTTCTTTGCAAATATATTTAGCTAAGTCCAGAGAGACAAGGCTCCTCCGGTCACTTACCCTGGCTCAAAGGGACAGAGTCTGTTACCTATAGTGACTCAGCTCATGCAGCTTTTGAGTGTGGTAGATGGTCTTAATGCAGAAGGGTAAAGTCCTGTTAGTACCATGACCCTCCAGCAGTGGTTTACGGCTGATGATTAAAGCCCTCCTTGATAGCTGCAGTCTTGGAGGAGGGAAGGGTCAGAGGAGTGAAGGTATTTGGACATATCTATCCAAGAAATGCTTTGGTGTGATCTGAAGTTAATGTCTTCCCATTGCTTCTAGGGTTTTGCGGCCCCCGGGTGGTGGGTCCAACTTTTCATTAGGCTTTGATGAGCCAACAGAACAGCCTGTGAGGAAGAACAAGATGGCGTCTAACATCTTTGGGACACCTGAAGAGAACCCCCCATCTTGGGCCAAGTCAGCAGGTACTTGCTTGTTTTTTGGTTTCAAGACATGGTCTCTCTGTGCAGCCCTAGATCTTGCCCTGTACAGCAGGCCCAGCCTCAAACTCTGATCAGCTTGCCTTTGCTCCCGGAGTGCGGAGATTAAAGGCGTGCACCACCACACCATCTGCAGGTACTGGTTTTACAAGGCAGCCCTTATTAAAGTCACAGATTCAGCAGGATATAGTACTGATTAGCAAAGGCTGAACCTAAACAAGCAAGAAATACAGTACTGGCTGGGGGTGTGGTGGCACAGCCTGTAATCCAGTACTTGGTAGACTCATGCAAGGGTGGTTGGGTGAAACTGCCTGCAGTTTCACGAACTGGGTTCTCTCAGGAGAGGAAACAGGGACCTGAAAGAGAATTCAAATTGCGAGAGAAATAACCTATACCAAGTCGAAATATTCCAATCAAGGTTCCCACTTTACTTAGAGAGGCCAGGGTTTTATAATAGTACAAAACAAAATCAAATCTCTAGGTTCCATGATATTTACATAACGTAAACACTGCAGTAAAAGGTAAGCTGGCAAGTCTTCAGGCGGTGGGCGTTTTCGTATCTCAGTGGGTGGACTTCCGGGCTGCTACTTCAAAGGAGAACCGGCAGTCTGCAGAGAGCTTTTGTTCTAGCTCCCCAGGTGAGAGTAGTAGCCTCCAAGCTGAGACTGTCAGAATGAGGATGGCTGAGCTGAAGCGGGAGGTAACAGTTGGGAATTCCTGGGCTCTGGGCTCTACATGAAGGCTGGAAGGACCAGAGGCAAAGTGGCCCTGTAGTAGCTTTCAGCTAGCCTGCCTTCAAGTATCATTTTGTAATATGAAATACAGTGTTCTTTTTTTTGTTTTTTTTTTGTTTTTGGTTTTTGGTTTTTCGAGACAGGGTTTTTCCGTGTAGCCCTGGCTGCACTGGAACTCACTCTTGTAGACCAGGCTGGTCTCAAACTCAGAAATCCACCTGCCTCTGCTTTCCAAGTACTGGGTTTAAAGGCGTGCACCACCACTGCCTGGCTTTCTTTTTAAATGATTAATTGTACGTGTATGAGTGTTTTGCCTACATGTATGTACCATGTGAGTGCTAGGAATGGAACCTGGGTCAGCTGTGGTTTTTTGTTTTGTTTTGTTTTTTGGGTTTTTTTTTTTTTTTTTTTTTTTTTTTTTTTTTGTATATTTGTGTTCAGCCTGCATGTTTGTCTGTGAGGGTGTCAGATCCCTGGAAGAGGAGTTCTAGCTGTGAGCTGCCATTAGGGTGCCGGGAGTTGAACCCAGGTCCTAGAAGAGCAGCAAAGAGCTACTTGACCACTGAGCCATCTCTCCAGCCCCTTACTGTGGTACATATTGGTTTCTAGGTGCCAAGTCTAGTGGTGGCAGGGAAGATTCGGAGTTGTCCGGAACACAGAGAAGTAACTCTTCTGAAGCAAGCTCTGGAGATTTCTTAGACCTCAAGGTCAGTTTGATAACAAGACAGACTCCTGGGGCAGCCAAGGGTTCTGTGGTTCAATGCCACCTTGTTTTTGAAATAACTGTTTTCTCTGTTTTCATTTTACTTGCTCAGTTCTCCTTAAGAGAATGTGCTGAGGGGACAGGAGA
>JADRCD010232491.1:2345-40756 GCA_019843815.1 Montemys delectorum
TGAAGCAGGTATATAGTAGAGGATTGCAAATTCGATCATCAATAGGAGGAAAGGACCTCGGCCTTGTGAAGGTTTTGTGCCCCAGTGTAGGGGAATGCCAGGGCCAAAAAGTGGGAGAGGGTGGGGTGGCAGGCATGGGGAAGGGGGAGGCAAAAGGGGTTTGTTCTTGCTTTTGTTTGTTTGTTTGTTTGTTTGATTGTTTGTTTTGGAGGGGAAAATGGGAAAGGGAAAATGTACATGTAAATAAAGAAAATACCTAATTAAAAAAAAAAAAGAATGTAATCTAATGAGTTTTTGTCGTTGTTAGTGCTGTTGTTTTGTTTTGTTTAGCAAGACAGAGGAAATGGGAAAGATATCAATCTATCTCTCTATCTATCTGAGACAGGGTAGCTGTCTGGCTGTCCCGGGACTCATTTTGAAAGAGATAGATATATCTTTAATTTCAAATTTTGTAAAATATTACAATTGGAAATTAAAATGATTTAGTAAGTGACATTGGATTAAATTTAGTACATCAAATAATATAAATGACAGGTTTGAATATATACTTTAATACTTGCACATTCAGATATTCAAATTTGGGGACATAAGCTCTTCTAATGTATAAGTTTGTCATGAGAAATCGCCTTCTGACATGGCTGCTGCATCTCTTCTATATGAAAAAAAAATGCTTGCTCTCAAAAGAAAAGATATACGTAAAATCCCTCCTGCATGGTCTCCCTTCTTACCCTCATAGTTAGTTTTCAGACACAATAGCCACAGAGCAGACGGCTTTGCAGCTGCCACAGCTTGTGACTCTTGGTGGCTTTGGCTCTTGGGTTTCTACCTCGCCCTTCATCTGAACCTCGAGTTTTCCCAGAAGTTGAGTCAAGAATCTGCAGCTATATGCAAATGCAGACTTTCTTCAGTGAGAGTCTGCGGACTAGGCAATATCCAGATTAACTGTCCTGTTAATCCCAAAGAGATCAAGTCCATAGAGGTCAAAGAACTTGATGTGAAGGCTCCACATATTGAGGGGCATGGCCAGGGTCTTGACCCTGGTTCCAGAAGGCCACAGGCTCTGTACAACTGAAGTGCCCATACCTGGACTCGCCAAGCATAGAAGTGTGGAAGCCTGTACTTTAAATTCAAGGACACGTGTTAAGAAACCTTTTTCTTCTCCTGG
This sequence comes from Montemys delectorum, assembly GCA_019843815.1. Classification (NCBI taxonomy): domain Eukaryota; kingdom Metazoa; phylum Chordata; class Mammalia; order Rodentia; family Muridae; genus Montemys; species Montemys delectorum. The sequence continues at coordinate 3,511 of JADRCD010232491.1, forward strand.
CCTATTTAAGTATCATATAGAGCCCGGCCGTCTCTGACTTTGAACTCAGTCACTCTGGCATAATTGCAACTCCGGCTTTAATGATGCTTTAATGCAGATTTTTGAGTTGGCCACAGCAGCATGTGAATGCCACTCCACAAAAGCCATGGAAATTGCAGGCTTTTCAAAGTCTCAGCTTTTATGTTAGGAGCAACACTGGGTAATTACAGAGCTGGTGATGAAATGTTCAAGTATCTCAGCTCAGAGGTGGGAGCCATATGTAGTTTGGAGGTCAAGTACGGGCAAGAGGAGCCAGACACACCCCTTCGTTGGAGTTTCGAACCGGTTTGTGTTTCTTTGACTGTAGAGGACAAAGGTGAAGGAAAATCTAGAGTCTCAGAAGGAAGAATTAACCTTTGCTTGACAAATACCTGAAATATTTAGATATGTTTAATGAGCTTTTAAAAGAACTCTGTTTTCTGTTTCTAAAACTTGTTCAGGCTCATTATAGAAAGTTAACAAAACTTGTGAAAATATACAGAGTATAAAACTCATTAAAAATCTTGATTGTCATTCAAATGAACTACTTAACTTCTGGGGCAAATATATTATGTATATTTGTATATATGTATATATATATATATATGTAATTTATAACATTTATGTATTTGTACATTTATTATACATATAAGTCTGAGACCATAGATACAATTTTGTATCTATCTGTATAGTTATTTCCATATCATTATATGTCCTTAATAGTCCATTTTATGACTATACCATAACAGTTCAACTCTGCCCAGAATTTTTTGTTCCTATAGGAAACATTATGATGGATAGCATAGTTCATAAATGTTTATGATCAACACTTAACTAGTTTGTTGTCTTCCTCTGGGACAGAGTCATTTAAAGTACCAGTCTCGGCAATACTATCAGTGGGTAAATATACTTGCTGCCAAGCTTTACAACCTGAGTTTGATTCTTGGGACCTGCAACTTGTCCTCTGACCTCCACATGTGTGCCTGGCATGTGGTTCTCTCTTCCCTCCCTCAAATAAAGTATAAATATAATTTAAAAATATAAAAAACCATAAACATATGACCTTTTATTATCTTGTCCATGATACTGGGGAAGTCATTAATATCCTGAAAAATTTCAGACCCTAGAAGCTAGAAATTATGTCTTCAGAAAATGTTCTTGAAGGCTTGCTGCAGATGGCATTGAATAAGCATCAGGAATGTGTTAGTGGGGAACCAAAGTCACTTGATGCATCTCTGTCCTCCTCCTAAGTGTGTTTTTCTGTAACTGGAACAATAGCTAGTTGTACTAAACTTCCAGAAACTGAATGCCTAATGACATCATAGCATCCGGTGGTAGATGAATGAAGATAGGTTTTTTAAGCTGGCTGTGGAGCTGTCTTCCTCCTCCCAGGCACTGAGGATGAGACCATCCCATAGAAACCTCCAGCTGCAACGTAACTATAGTGGGCTACTACCACATAATCTCTTACTCTAGGATTGCTAGCCAGTGCCGATGCACTTAAGGATGTAGGTGTCAGATGGTAGACCAGGGGTAAGGAACCTGAATCTTCATCCGTCTCTTTCATGTATCAGCAACACTACACTGGGTCTGTCATACAGGTTGTCCTGAAGGTCTCTTCATCTACTCATTGGAAGTAATAAAGCTTGCTTTCCTGCCTGCATCTCACTGTGTAGAAGTGACTGCTTTAAAAGTGTTACGAAGTATAACAGAATGAGGTTTTCAGAAACTTTTGAAGGCTTGGCATGATCCACTTGAGTTTGTGACACAGCAACCACATGTAAACGAGAGGTGAATTGGAGCTCAGTTGATTGGAGCCTGTATCGCTGGTGGGATGTGGGCTCCATGAGTTTGTTTCCACAGGGACACTCACGGAATCGTCAGTGATGGTTTTCTGTGTTCATACTGCCTTTGGTGGTCCTTTGCCTAGTGCACCTGTTCTGCATCCAGCTGACTGGGGATGAAAGGCATTAAAAAGCTTAGCCCCAATGGATCAGGAACCTCAGCAGTTGCAGATGGGCTGCTTCTGTGAGAGTCTTGCCTCCCTTTCCTTTACCCAACATTTGTTTTCACTCAGAGGAGCTCAGCCTGTCACATTTTGTACTCAGAATAATCTTTTGCCTGAACAAAAGATTTGGTTATGTGCCTGTGTGCGCCTGACCGCACACAGTGTGAAAACTGTTCTGGAAAAATCAATATCCGTGGGCTGGAGAGATGGTTAAGAGCACTGACTGCTCTTCTGAAAGTCTTGAGTTCAATTCCCAGCCACCGCATGGTGGCTCACAACCATCTGTAATGGGATCTGATGCCCTCTTGTGGTGTGCCTGAAGAGAGCAATGGTGTGCTCTTATACATAAAGTAAATAAGTAAATCTAAAAAAAATAAAGATACAGTGCATCTAAATATTCTGGGGCTGCTTAGATTCATCTAAGTATTCTGTGGCTGCTTAGAGTTGGAGCCAGCTCTGAACCACGTTCCCCAAGTCTCTCTGCCTTTTGCACTGGAATCTGCCCTGAGAATGCCTCCTGGGGAGTCAGAGGAAAGCCTACATCTCCACGGGAGCTTGAATTCACTGGAGAGCTCATTTGTGTGTCTTCTGTATTTCTATCAAAGAATTGTAAATGAGCTGGGGATAGCAGACTTCACTTTTCCAAAAAGAAACATGCAAGTTTATATTTGTTGTTGCATATCAATTTATAGTAGTTACAAGTATAAAAAACCTCCAGCATGATTTTATAATTTTTTTTTTTTTTTTGGCTTGTAATAGAGGAGTCAAGAGATGAATAGGGTAAAACTGTCAGGTCCCTGGATGAGTAACAAGCTTCAGGACGTCTTAGGGCATGGTGTCTACCAGGAAACTAGGTTGAGAAGAGAAAACTCCCATTCTAAAGTCCTCTGCACTGGTAGGAACCTCTAATACAGATGCACCGAAGGATTTCTCTAAGGAACAGACGTTCTGAAGGGCTTTATCTGTTTGGGAATTAGATGCTGTGAACATCTGGCCTCAGACTTATGGACTAGGTTTACTTTTTCCCCTTTGATTTAAAACTGATATGCTCATATTCTTAAAAGTCTTTACCATGGTCTTCCCACAATAAATTTGATTTTGAACAGTTCATTCTTGTCTTCAGATTTAGCCTTAATTTTTTTTTTATTAAATGAGGTGATTAGATTGTTTATAGTTTTCTAATATTATTTAAATTACTTCTTCTAAAGCGGCATTTTGCAGTTTCAGTGTTTTGTTTTAAATGATTCTTAAATAAAACACTTGAAAAATAAATATAACCATCACACACCATAATTACCCAGGGCCATTGCTCTATGCAATCTCATGAATTTATGCACAGTTAGAATGGGCATTTGAAAGGGAAGCTCGGTAGCCTCCCATTAATTTTTGCACCAAGTTTCTGGTCTTAGAGTTGATGTATGTTGGCTTTGTATTCTTTACTGAAGATGTGATTTTTGCATCTTAGGGTCTGATGACAATTGACACTCTTAACACCTAAAATAAAAAGAAAGCTGGGCATGGTGGAGCACACCTTTATTTCCAGCATTTGGGAGACAGAGGCAGGATGATCTCTGAGTTTGAGGCCAGTTTGGTCTACAGAGTGAGTCCAGGACAGCCAGTTCCAAAGAACTCACAGTATATTGTTTCCTTTTGAACTCCATGATTTTAGTAAAGTAAGTGTCCAGGTATACCTTGTAAACATTTTAAGATAGTAATTTTCCAGTATAAAAAGCAGCAATGATTTTCTCATGTCATAAATGAAAAAAGCAAACAAACAAAACAAAAAACAAACAAAAAAAAACCTTGCACCTTAGAGAGTAGGAAAATTACAGACGTAACTACATTTTGAAATATGAGTGCTAACATTTAGTGGAACTGTATAAGAATAACTGGGCTCTATCTCAAGAATGCTGATTAACTATGAACAATATTAAAACAGCAATGGGCCAAATGTTTGTCTAAGTATATATTACAAAAGCACCTGATAAAATCCATCATTCATTTCTACTAAAAATCCTTTAGAAAATGAGAAGAAATAGAGAATTTCAGAATTCAGCAAACCATCTAATTTAGACTAATGGTCATTATCTTATTCTAGCAAAACACTAAAAGCATTTTATGAAAATCTCTCCTCTTTAGTGTCTAATTTTACTTTAGGAAGCTCTTCATAGTCAAGTAGTACACAAAATTGAACTGAAATGTTAAGTCAAAAATGTTAAAAGTTACTATGTTTATATGATATAAATAATCTAGATAATGCAAGAGAACTAAGTGGGTGTGTATTAAGCTTGTGCTAAGCTCAGCTATCTGTACAAGACAGATACGCAGAAATTATGGTGCATATTCCATGTATAACCAGTTCAAAATAATTACAGACGAAATGAACAATTTATGACAGTACTTTGTGTTCTTTCCCATACCATCCTACCCCAAAGAGCAGGAAGTATGCTTCATAAAATCCAGAAAGAGTCTTGAAAGGGATTGCTATGAAAATAAAATTTAAAAAAAAAAAGAATCAAAATAGAACCTTATTTGAAAGCTGAGTTATTGTCAATAATGACATGCTGTCCTCATTGAAGAAAAGGATAAATGTTGGGAGACTTCCCATCAGAGTTCATGAGCACGTGTATGTGTCTGTCTCACTTTGTAACCGTCTCTGAAAGCACACATGTTGAAGGAGATGCAGGCAGTGATAGATCACAGAATATTCAGGGATACCAGAGTGAGTCCCAGAGGCTGTGCAGCCTGGAAGAACACCCAGACTGTGCGATGGCAGTGAGCAGAGGGAGTCACAGGTACTGTTGCTCAGCGTTCTAGGTTCCAGAAGCTAAGAGTGATGCTCTCCAAAGGAAACCTGTTGTTGTTGTTGTTGTTGGTTTGTCTGTTTGTTTTTTGAGAGTGTTTCCCTGTGTAGCCTTGGGTTATCCTGGACCTCACTCTGTAGACCAGGCTGGCAGAGTGGCCTCTAACGCACAGAGACCCACCTGCCTCTCCCTCCCAAGTGCTGGGATATTAACCGTGTGCGCCACTATCCCCAAGGAAAACTACCACTCTTCTGTCACCATAGTAGATTCCTTAGGCAGAGCCTCATACAACCTTCTCAGGCTCCAAAGTCGTGTTTAGACTTAGCTAAACACAGCTGTGTCTATCTTCTAAATACAAGGACATCTGGCAGTGTGGGTGGTGGCATCAACCGACGGAAGACAGGACTCAAGCAAGATGGGGCACTCCTCCTAAGGCGGAGGCTGCTTACCATGGTGACTGCGAGCTACCTTGACAGGGTCACTCCAGGATACACCTGGGAAACCTGAGTAGAGAGGGTTAGCTGGATGAACTCAATGGGTCCCTGGCTAAGGTAAGGAAATAGTGAGCTCCCAACACATGATGCATAGAACAACTTTCATGTAACTTGAATTTACTTGTAAAAGTTAAACCCGGAAATACAAAAATTAGTATGTAAAACATTTAATATGATAAGTCATATATAATGAAATGTTAATGTGTAATATAAATTATAAAGTTGCATACTTTATAAAGAGAGATAATTCCTGAGTATGATAAAGTAGGGAAAAGTCTGGGTGGGAAAGATTGCCTATATTAATATATTAAGAGTTTAGGGGTTAGAGCAGTGGTTCCTGGCCTTCCTAATGCTGCAACCCTTTAATACCCTCATGCAGTGGTGATCAACCGTAATTTTGCTACTGATATGAATTGTAATGTAAGTATCTGTGTTTGTTGATGGTCTTGGGTGACCCCTGTGAAAGGGTTGTTCCATTCCAAAAGGCTCCCGACCCACAGATTGAAAACTGCTGGGCCAGCAGGATGGCTCAGCAGTGAGTGCATACTGCTCTTGCAGAAGGCTTGAGTTTGGTCCCCAGAGCCCCTGCCAGTACACAACCACCTGGAACTTCAACTCTCAGGGATCTGCTGCTTCCAGCCTCCATGGCCCTCGTGTGCAAACTAACCCACCACACATATCCATATCCATATAACTTAAAGAAGATAACATACATCTTAAATGGATTCTGTAAGTTTAAAAACACCACAAATAAAATTAAGGCATTAACACATAACTGAAGAAATATCAGTAACAAATATAATGGGAAGACAGTCTTGGTAACTTCGGAGACTCTTTAAGGTGAATGTATGAGACTTTTCCGAACCCCACTAAGTGAATGCACAAAGGGCCTGAAGAGAGAGCCCTCAGAAGAGTAAAGAGAAGAAAAGACAACAGGTGACCAGAGGAGAGTGTAGTCTCACTAATCAAATGTAAATCAAAATGGTGAGCTGCCATTCCCACTTGCTTTGCAAATATTGAGAGATAAACGTGGTGATACTCACTTTAAATGATGGTATAGCGAAATGCATTTCTTCATGCATTGATGTCAATTTGGTCATTCCCTAGAGAGTCGTGACCTTTAAAACAAGAATCCCCAAAAGAGTTCATATCACTTAAACTATTAGCTGCATTTTAGGAAGCAAAATATAAGGAAGTGATTCTGAAGTACTCAAAAAAAACACATTTCAGGATATTGATCGAAACATTATTTATACTTCTACAAGACTGAAGTTAGTGTAAGCATCGAACAGAGAGAAGAGGGATGAGTAAATTCATCACTTGTAGCTCAGGAGTAGAAAGTGCCCTTTAGCATGTGTTAAGTCCCGGACTAAATCCATAGCACCAAGAAAAAAAATTGGTAAATAGCGTATGGTATATAGGAGAATTGTAATTGCCTCCTAGTCATAAAAAGCAGAGCACAAAAAATATGGCTTATAACCCAATTTAAATATGCTCATATATGCATATTTACACCATCAAAAGCAGGTTAGTAAAAATATCACAAAAATATATTAAAAGGACTAGTTTTTCACTTTTATTAGTTAACACGTTTTCGAAGTCTTCTATCACAACTGTGTGTTACCTTTCGCATCCCATTTTAAAAGGTTATTTTAAAAGTGAGCAGTTCCTTTATATGGGTTTTAAATGTTTTAGCAGAAAAATCCCATGTGTGCTTGCTTCTCCTCTCACCATCTGCCTCCTGTTTAACAGTTAACAGTTTTATGGGCGGCATTTCCCAGGATCAGGAACAATGCTGAGCTTCCCCCTCAGTTCCATTTTGCTTTAGTCAGCCCCATGGTGGTGATGGGCAGATGTCAGTGTCTTCCGCATACCGTCCACTCTGAGCCTGCATCTGCTACAGGGCGGGACGTCTCAGCCAGGACTGGACTGGTTTTGATGACATCTATTACTGAATAAAAATGTCTTTTTGTTTTAGGTGAGTTAATTGCTCTTGAAAGCATCATGAAAACCAATAAAACCATTTTCTTTATCTTTTTAATCAAAATGTTCTATAATTTTTTTCAGTGCATGTTGTATGCATGTGTCAGACATAGAATGATATGTATACGTATATGTTTATATACACATATACATACACACAACATACACATACACACACACACACATATATATATATATGTATCTCATAGCATGTTATTCAGAAGCCAGTAACCCAAGCACTTGAGAGGTGGGGCAGGATAATTTCTAGTGTGAAGCTAGTGAAGGCTACGTAGAAAAAAAATATGTCATTAAGTAAATGCACACAGGTATTCAGGCATTTATATATATGCTAATCAAAAATTAGATGTTCAACATTCCTGATTAAACTTGTTCTTTGTAAAGATTACCAGCTTGTAAATCCCCTGAACTAAAGGAGAAAGGTTGAAATTTTGTTTTTCAGCCAGTAGGTATCATAAAATGTAAAAGCTAACCCCCGACTTAGGAATTATCCATTTTACAGCTGATAGCACGTTTTAAATACAGGGTTTTAAAAATCACACCATGATATTATTAACTAACATAACATTTGAAGTTTCTTACTTTGAAATTGTGGCTTAATTAATAACCAAATGTAGATGTTGTTATTCATTATCTTTATTATCTGTCTTTGAAAAAACAGTCATCAAGTCCTTTTCAAGCACCCTGGGAAGCTAGTTCAGATTCAACGTTGCCCTAGATTAATTGGTGGCAGCACAACACTGGAGCTTCATACCTGGTGTTCCTAATGCTCTCCTGGAGGAGACCCACCATCATCTCCCTGTGGCTAATCCACTGATTAAGCGCGCGCGAGCGCGAGCGCGCGCGCACACACACACACACACACACACACACACACACACACACGACTCAGCCTGAGCAGCCTGCACATTTAACCACCAGGAAGTTTCTCTTTATTTTTTCCCCCTGCGTCTCCATGCTGGCACCTTCCTGTTCTCTCACCCAGTGTAACTGTCAGAATCTCTGGCCCTGTCAATACTTCCTCACGCTTGGGTGTGCACCGATCGTCCTAAGGCTTTATCTTTAGCTGAGACCTTTGTCCTCAACACAGATGCTTGCTTCTGTTTAGTGGCTTTCTCCATCTATGCCCCACCAGCATCTCAGATCCAAGGTTTGCCCGCTATCAAACTTATCGCTGTGTCTATCTACTCTCTTACTGTCATTAGCAACCAAATCCACTTACCAACCCAAATCAGAATTCTGTTTCTCTCACTTTTGTGAGAGTGTCATGTTGCCCGGGCTGACCTTGAACTCCTGATTCTTCTTCCCCCATCTACCAAGTGCTAGCATTATTTATGTGGGCCACCATACCTAACTTCCTCCACGATCTCTGACTACAATCTTCCTTTCTAAAATGTGCCTTAGACATAGACTCCCTGTCCAGAGTCAAAGCCATTGACTCAGGACTTCTAAAAGAAATATAAACTTGGGGTTCCTCTTCTATATGTTCTCATTTCCTATGCCCCACTGACATTTCACTCTCTCTTGTACCTTGAAACTACTTTAAAAGGAAACAATCAATCACAACCAATCAGGGACTTTATTATGTCTTTTAACTAAAGCAAACCACTCATGATTACGATACACAGTGGTGTGGTTCCCATAGGGGTTTTCAAACCATAGCTGCGACGGGAGCTAGCTACTTAGAAATATGGACTCCCTAAGTGCCACCCCAGATTTAGGACAGGAGTAGGGGGCTGCTTATCCATCTGGGTGACTGTGCTGCATTTGCAGGGAGAGAATTTCAACTTGGTATACATACATCAGAATCAACAGTGGAGCTTAAAAGACCTAGGCCCCAGACCAATTAAACGAGAAACTTCAGGTGTCTGACCTGGCATCGGTATGTATCTTTTAAAAGTCTCTCTAGAGAATCTCCGTACTCTATAAGGCTGGAGGATAACTTAAGCTGTAAAATTTACCTTTTTCTTAGAGCAGAATCTAAAACAGCTACCGGAAACTTGAATGCACACCGAAATCACCTGGGAAGCCTTAGAAATGACTGATGGTCGAAGGGACCACCCCTCCCCATTCTCATTTAATTGGTATACAGTGTGGCTTGGGCTTTGGGGTATCCCAGGATCCCCTGGCTATTTGAATGTGAAGCCAGGGTTAAAGATCACCATTCAGAGGCTAAGATTCTGGAGGTCTAGTGTGCATAAGAACCTCCTGGAGTCCTTGAGAAAATAGGACTTTCAGCCAGGTGAAGAATCACCTGAAGTTTGGCCTTGAGGACCTTTCCCGATGGCCCTAGTCTTCATCCATCATCCCCTCACCCTCCCAGTGTTCCACAGCTGTGACACCCAACCACTTCACGATCTCTGGTGCATCCTGGGGAATCCCTGAGAAACCTGTAGATCATTCAGTCGCTATGCTCACTCATTAACCATTTGGGAAACGGTAACGTGGGCAGTTACTCTAGATCTCATACCAGGTAAGATATACTTATAGATTTTAGTATACCAGTTAAGGTATACTTATAAATTTTAAGTAGTTTTCTTGGCGTGTGCGTGTGTGTGTGTGTGTGTGTGTGTGTGTGTGTGTGTGCACGCGCATCTCAGAACCTCACTATATAGCCCTGGCCAGCCTGAAACTTACCACATAGACCAGGCTTCCAGCTGCCTCCATCTCCCAAGTGCTGGGAGTAACAGTATGTGCTACCACGCTTGGCTTTTTAATGTGTTTTTAAAGGAACCATACAAATCTGAGGAGACAGTGCGGATGCATTTAGGAACTTTTTTTTTTTTTTTTTTTTTTTTTTTTTTTTTTTTGAGGAAGGAAAGTCTTTCCAAACAATGTTCAAAACCTAATAATCATAAAGGAAAATACATAAGCTTAATAAGGTTTTCTCCCGGGCAGTTATTATGAACACACAAAAGGACAAAGAGAAATGAGAAATACAGTCCCAGTGTATTGACAGAATTGCTTCCATGTGGAAAACAAAGAGAAGTAAAAACTCCAGCAGAATAAAGAATCAACCAGGTATCTTGTACTAAAAAATGCACAAAAGGAGGAGAGAGAGAGAGAGAGAGAGAGAGAGAGGGCTATTAAGAGCATGGCTGCTATTCCAGAGGACCTGGGTTGAATTCCCAGCACCCACATGACAGTTTACAACCTCTATAACTATGGTTTCAGAGCCTCCATCTGTAACTGTTTTGGAGCCTCTGATGCCCTCCTCTTAACCTCCATGGGCATGAGGCATACACATAGTCCACAGATGGGCATACAGGTAAAATACCCATACAGGCCAAGTAAAATAAAACAATAAAAAAATCCGAAGGGTCGTCCCTCAGAATCACTTAAACAGTGCTAACTAAACAAGATGGTGCATATGTTAATAGCTTTAGTTGTGATGATCACAGCAAACATTAGTATAGCAAAACATGCATCCCATAATATATAATGGTAGTGCTATACATCAGCAGGCCTGCAAAACAGAAAAGATACTTGTCAGTGTGCTTCTCGTCTACTTGCAGACAAAATCTTAAAATAATGTCATAGTTGGCTAGCTGGGGGGGGGGGGTGGTACTACCCTGTGTGCCCAGTAAGAGACAAATCAGTACAGCGCTCTTGAAGAGGAACAAGGCTCTAGATAGAGCCCAACATGGGCAGTGTACCTACCCAGGACCCAGTAATTCTGCCTCTAGGAACTTAGATCTGGGATACAGTCACACAGACATTCAGCAGATCCTTGGGGAATCATGAAAACATCCAATCAGCAGAGATATCCACTAATAGACTGTGAGATATACATATTAAAATTTTATTTGGTACTGAAAAATGATAGGCTAAAGATTTGGAAGGTTTAAAGTGAAAAGGTATTGCAGGTTATTGAGAACAGCCACCTAGCATAGAACCTTTGAAAATTATAAACATATGAAGCATTAAACATGGTGCTGTACTCTTTGGGGTATTTTTTAATGTGGACATCTCATGCTGACGCGATACATAATGTATTTCTGGGAAGGGACTATCTGAATGATAGAGGAGGCCAGGCCCAAAGTCTAGAAAAGAGCCTGGAGGATCTGAGTGCGAGTCTGGGCTGGGAGGATGGCCTAGAGGATTCTGGGTTCCACTCCTAGAACCATAATTCCATAATTAAAAAAGAGTAAGAGGGTCAGAAGCTGTGAGAGATTCTTTAAAATCTTTTTGTTTAACTACCTGAATTGTTGACGTTTTCTTTGCCATATGCATGGAATTGCTTCTGTAGTATAATCAATCCGAAGCTATAAAAACATGCGGTTACTTTTGTGATGGTCTCTGCTTGCTCAGCTTCCTTTGCCTCCATGGTCCCTACCTTTCAATTGCTTTTCTCACCGCTGTCCTTCAGGGCAGAGATCGAAGGCCATGCTTGTGAAGTGATCCAAGCATAACCTTCTGGAATCCACTTCTTGCCATGAACACAGTCTATTATGTCCTCTTAGGTCTTCTCTCCTGGCCAGTATGGGAGAGCCCCATGGTCAATGTTTGTCACATCATAGCCCCAAAGAAGGAAAGGTGACAGTATTTTCATTGGTGATCCTTCAGCCATGCCAGACCTGGCACTCGTAGATACTGATCATTTCTTTCTAATTTAAAACAATTTTTGTTAACATTCATTTTTATATATGATAAATTCTCTCCCTTTTAGGCCTCTTCTCCTTTCCAGATTTTCCTCCTCCTCTTTCATGGCCCCTCACACATATGTAATGTATGTCCAGCATCTACCAGAAAACATGCAATATTTTTTTGAGTCTTACGTATTTAGCTGAACAGAATGATCTATTTGTATCCATTTTTTGTCAAATTATATATTTTCCCTCTATATGAATGAACTCCATTGTGTATATAACCACATTTTTATTTTTAAAGACTTGTTATTTTTATTTGTGTGTGTATGTGAATGTGTGTGTGTGTGTGTGTGTGTCTGTGTGTGTGTGCATGTACCATGTTTGTGCAAGTGTTCAGAAAGGCCAGGGGTCTTTGCTTACCCTGGAACTGGAGTTTCAGGCAGTTTTGAGCCATGTGATACAGATGCTGGGCACTGAACCTTGGTCTTCTGCAAGAGCTCTTAACCAGTGAGCCACTTCTTCGGCCCCCACCCATATTTCCTTTCTCCACTCATCAGCTGATGAGCATGCAGGCTGATTCCACACCTCTGCTGCTGGGACTCCTGGGGCAGTAAGTGCAGATGTGCCGGAATCTCTGTAGTAGGCTGATTTAGATTCCTACGGCTATGTTCTCGATGGAATTGAACTTGGCTACACATAGTTCTACTTTACCTTAATGAGGAACCTCCATACTGGTTTTCATAGTGGAGAGTCATTTACATTCACACCGCCAGTGTGTCATTGCCCTTCCTGGCCTCATCCTCACCAGCATTTGTTGTTTATTTTCTTAATGATGCCCATTATGAGTGACTGCGATAAAATCGTGATGTACTTTGAATCTGCATTTCCATGATGACTAAGGATATTAAACACTCCTTCATATGTTTTATTGATCCTAACATGGGCCATTTTTGGTCTCTGGGTTATTTTCAGAATACAAAGCTCTGGCTTAAACCTTCTCTCCAGAGTTGTTAGCATTTCATTTTGCCCACTGTCCCTGCCAACTTCGCTCAAAGGGAGCACTGGGAGTCATTGCTCTTTGGCTCTCTGAATTTAGTCATGCTCAGCCTATATCGATTCCTAAGAAAAGCTGTCCACTAATTTAGATGCCAAAATATGCACTTGCATGTTCTTTTCATTCAAAGGTCTTCAAAATTCCAGTATGATTTTTATTTTATTTTAATTTTAAGATTATAATTTAAGATTATAATTACATTTCTCTTTTCCTCTCTCCCCACTCTCCTTCATGGCTTCCTCCACCCCACACACACTAATTTGTTATTGCATATATACATTCCCAAATAAAATCTGCTTAGTTCCTATAATGTTACATGTATGTATGTCTTCAGGGCTGACCACTTAGACTGGACAACCAATTGGTCTGCTCCTCCCCCTTGGAAGACTACCTCTACCACTCCTAGCTTTTCTTAATTGCTTGTAGTTCTTTGTATAGGGTTGAGTGTTTACTATCCTTAGCCATCATGGAAATGCATGGGCTTTTCCCCATCCACTTTGGCATGTCCATTGGTGTTGTCCTTGTTCAGCTCATGTTTGGACAGTCACGTTGGTGAGAATTTATGGGTGTAGCTTCTGCCATTGCTAGGAGATACAATCTCACAGCAGACTCCCTGATCTGCCTCTTACAGTCTTTCTGGCTCCTCTTCTGCAATGCTTCCTGACTAGCTTTCATGGTACAAGAAGGCACCGTGCAAGCTTTCAAAGGAGGGAACCAATCAAAATCCTCCCCAACTGTGGTGCCTATGAATCACGCCATGATAACCCTAAGGGTGAAGTAGAGCCATGTACAACTCGGGGTAACCTACAGCTCTCTAATTGGACTTAAGACCTGTTCCACAAGAAGGAAATGATGCCTGGTACTAGAAATCAAACGAATTACTCAGTGTTAGTGAAGTCTTAGTTACTGGAGGGAAATCTACATTCTGTATACCTTTAAGAGATTAGTCACAACTTCTTCACTGGATCATTACATCTCAGAAGACCACAAGGGCTCAACATGTAATTGCTGTCTGTGAATTCATCAGATAGTGCTCTCAAAGGATTTGTATTCGTGTGTATAGGGCCTCACAGTTGTGTATGTTTTGGAACCAACTCCCTGTACTACACTCTCCAATTATTTTAAGGTTCTTTACTAAAACCATAATGGGCCAACAGGAATGTGTACAGAACATAGTAGAGTGTGGACCTAAATGAGCATGTATACCCTATGGAGCATATTTTCTACAAGAAATAATTTGATAATTAGAGTAAGTGGCCTTACTTCGCTTCTGTTGGTCATTTGTGGAAACCAAGCTGGATGGATGGTATTAACTGTCTTAATAAGTGTAACTGTTTTAATATCACACAGCAAAAGTAATAGGCCATGAAAAATGAGAAACATGAATGGAACACATTTTAAGTCAAGTGTTGCTTGTGAATTGTTAGGTGGTGTTTATAATAAAAAATGGTTTGACTACAATGATTAAAGTCTATAGTTAGTGAACTTTTTCCTACCGATGTTTTAAAAATACTTTAGCTCTTAACCCAGGAACGTATGAATTACACATAGTTTAACTCATGTAGGATGAATGACCTAGTTTTAGAGCAATGGTTTCCAACCTTCCTAATGTTGTAACCCTTTAATATAGGTCCTCATGTTGTAGTGACCCCCAACCATAAAATTGCTTCATTCCTACTTCAGTAACTGTAATCTTGCTAGTGTTATGAATCATAGTGTAAATACCTGATATGCAGGATATCTGATATGTGACCCAAAGGAAAGAGTCATTCAAAACCACCTCCCCCAAGAAAGTTGAGAACTGCTGTTCTAGAGGAAGGGAGAAATTGATATGCATGGGCATAGGTAGAGGAGAATTGTGATCGAACATGTGAGGAGATGTACCCACTCCCCCATGGCTTTGCTTCCTGTGGCTTCAGGCAGCCATAGTAAGCTTTAAACATTAAATTTAAATATAAACTTTAAATATCGAGAAACCTTAAATAGAAATCGTAGAGGTAAACCATTCATAGCTTCTTTGCTGCCCCTTGAAGGAGAAGGATGAAGTGGCTGCTGTTCGGCCATATCCTGTCAGGACATCAGTCTGTACTTCCTGTCATTAATCTCTTCCTAGTCATGTCCCTTGGCAGATCACTGTCTGAAGCATACAGTTAAGTGTCTTGTCTTTTCCTGAGTAATGACCCCAGTTTGGATAACACAAAGAAAACCTGAAAAGTATTTCCTTTTAGTGAGAGGGTGAAAGTTCCGTGTTTAGTAAAGAAATAACAGCAATAAAAAGCCATCCACTACGGTAGATGTGGTGGTGTTTATGTCAACTGGGACAAATACCTGGGGAAACCACTGTAGAGCAGGGAAGTTTCATCTGGTCTCAACGTTGCAGAGATTTAAATCCCGGGTCACAAGACCTCATCACCAAGGGCCCGTGGTAACGGTAATGTCTTGGCAGAATGGTGGCAGAAGTGTATGTCAAAGGAAACCTGCTCAATTCATGGTGGAGTGATGGGAGAGAGGAAGAGGAGAAGGAGAAGAAAGGGAGGGGGAGGGAAAGAGAAAGGGAGGGAGAATATGAATGGGAGGAGGGGACCAGCAACAGCATACTCCCGTTAAAGTCACACCTCAAATGGCCTGCTATTGCAGACCCATCTCTTAATAACCCGTTAATCTATGAACTCATCAGTGAACGAATATACTGATTAGATCCAAGCCTTGATGGTCTAGTCATTTTCAGTAGTGCCACCAGCTTGAAACCAAGCCTTTTACATTTTACACATGAGTCTTTTTAAGGGATACTTCATATCTCAACTTTACATTAGTAGTCTGTTCTGGTACCTAACTTATAAATTAAAATATATTGTAATGTATGTATAAATAGGAAAAAAATCATAGCATAATACAGGATTTTTTTTTTTTATTTGTGGTTTCAGGAACCCACTGGGAACTTGGAGTACTTTGTTAGACAAGAACATTTTTTTATCTTAACCCAAGAGAGCCCCTGTGGGCGGGTGGGACTGAAAGTGCTGAGATGGCAAGTAGTATTTGTTCGTGTTGATGGGGAAGGCATTTCAGGTCTAACTGCCCTTTTGAGAATTCTTAGAGGTCAAAGGAGGGTGAATATGTAAAAGGGACATTGAGTTCATATACCCAGGAAATCGACTTTTAGAGTAAATTGGCAAAGGAACAGAAATCCAGGTATGTCCTAAGGAAGAGCTCTAAAGTCACTTGCAGACACGAGCAAATTCTAAGATATGCTTCTCAAACCCAGCCACCAACTGCAGTCATCTTGTTCAAGGGGAGTGGAGCAAGGTCTGGACAACAGCATCTTTAAGGCTTCCGGTTGGTTTTCGTATGGAGCCCAGGGTGAGAACCCTTCCTTCTCTGATCTAAGGGAATGTAAAGGAAAAGTGTGAGAAGCATTATCAGAACTGAGTGCCCGTGCCCGGGGAGGCCCTGATCTGTGTGGTTTCTGTGAACTGACACTAGGAATTCAGACCTGTTAGGCTCTCATCTCACCCCACGCGATTTTCTTACGAAGGAATAGGTTAGCAAAAATTTCCAGCCCAAACAATAATTATTTCAAAGGAAACCCCTTGCTTACATCTTATTGTGTTGATGAGATTCCTGCCCACTGGATTCCATAGGAACATTCAGAATGTCTTAAATAGGTCCAGCTCAGCTCTAGTATTCATTCTTTAACTAAAGGGAGCTAAAAGGGAAAGGTTTATAATGAGCATCACCTTTACAGTACATTTAGGAAGCTATATGAATGTTCAGCCTTTCATTAAAATGCCTCTGTTCAGACTCAAAATTACTTAGCAGTTGGAGCGAACAGTCTAAGAACCAATTTCCTGATAACATCCCCCTCTTCTAGGATAAAAGGGAAGTTCTTTGTATCTAATTATGTTAAGGAATTGAAATCCCTTCCTGCCAGACAGAAAAAAAAAATAATAACATGTACACACTGCCGTATTCTTTAACTCAATCCTACCCAGATTCTGGGACTAATTAGTTATCTGAGATTAATAGCACTAATCAAGTTCCATGTAATTGCATGGAAGTTAGGAATATCCGTTACTGTGACTGTGTTCTTGCCTTCCCTTCCTTGACCTTACAAACACAGCTCAGGAACTTTAAACAAAGGGTGAAAGTAATCTCCTCTCTATTGCTAAGAGGTTGCATTACTGTAGAGGGGAGGAAAACGTACAGCCCCCAAACCAAGTTTCTTCCCCTCTTACCGTTCACTCGTCTTTACCAGGGATCACCTTGAGATGTGACATCAATTCAGAGTAATAAGGAAGGGTCAATGGAAAGCTAAAACATTCTCAGGAACCCATTACAGCATCTCTCCAAGGGATTCGTGTCAATGCCACCACATTTCAAACACAGGACACAAGTTCCAGAGGAATGGCTTCATGAAGCAGAGACAATAGACATCTGTGAGTCTCCAGACACTGAGGTGACCTCGCACTGGGTCTCTCCTCCACTCCCTACATGTCTTCCACCCTATAACCTCATCACTCACTCCTTGAAAAAAAAAAACATTCCATATGTGAGAATTGTAAATCTGTTGTCAAACAGTATACTGTAATTCACCATCATCGAGAGATTTTTAAGTAATTTTGATGCCTTTAAAGGCATTGGTTTAGGTAAATGTTTTCTTCAAATGACTAAAGGCCCAGAATGGGTTTTGCAAGGTGATCTGAAATGGGTAGATGTGTATCTGCTTCTGTCAGTAGGTTATTGGTCACAGTGTCTTGTTCATCTGCTGTCTGTTCTCACAGGGGACTCAGTGCACTAAACAGCAAGAACTTTAAGCTAATTGAATTTGGAAATTAAAGCAATGTGTTTCAAGTTTACTGTGTAACAGGAGTCAAGTTAGGCACCCAGAAGTCAAATACCTCTTTTGTGCATCTATGTATTTACCTGGAGTCGTGGTGGTCCTCAACCTTCCTAATACTGTGACCCTCTTAAGGAATATAGTTAGTTCTTCATGTTGGGGTGACCCCAATGATAAAATTATTGCTGTTGCTGCATCCTAGCTAGTTTTGCCACTGTTCTGAATTACAATGTAAGTATTTTTAGAGATAGAGGTTTACCAGCAGGGAGAGGGCCCACAGGTTGAGAACCTCTGATCTAGATCTGATAGGCTTTTAGGATTGTGAATGTGTGAGAGGAAGACATGGATGAAACATAATATGTGAATCTCCTTCAGGAGACAGAACAGTTACAATGATTACCTAAATCTTCATCTTTACTCTATCAAAGTTTTCCTCTCTGGTTTTTTGTTTTGTTTTTTTTGTTTTGGTTTGGTTTGTTTTGTTTTTTTTGTTAACTGGTTTGAATGTCTGCAAACAAGTCAGCCACACTAAGTCACTAGGCATTACATAACCTGAAGCAGAAAAAAGTTACTTTCTCTCAAGTATAGGAAAACCCTCGAATACTCTCATACGAATACTAATCTTGTTACCTTTGGGAACAGTGTCACAGGCACATGAATATGTGGGCATTTAGATGCATGCCCAGCTGTCTGAAGTGTTGCCTCTGTAAGTCAGACAACTTGAAGCTGATCTGGGTATCCAACCCTTGCTCCTAATTCTGCTGCTGCTCCCAAACCATGGCCTTCCTCAGTCTTCCCCCGTTTTCCCTCAGCAGACACCAGTGTCTGTCCATTTGCCTGGAATCTAAAGCCTTTATTTATTTATTTATTTTTTAGCTTAAAAGTGTTTTATTCTGCTAAATATTTTTAAGTCATTAAATAATAGACATTTAGTATTTAATAGAATCAAGAATTTCAAATTTATATATCATTTAGTTACTCAGATGATAAAATGCCAAGAAAGTAATTCAATGATATTATTTTCTGCTAATGGCAGTTGTTGAAAATGTTCTTTTTTTCCCCTGATTTCTTTTATTTATTTATTTATTTATTTATTTATTTATTTATTATATGTAAGTACACTGTAGCTGTCTTCAGACAGCACCAGAAGAGGGCATCAGATCTCATTACGGGTGGTTGTGAGCCACCAAGTGGTTGCTGGGATTTGAACTCATGACCTTCCGAAGAGCAGTCGGTGCTCTTCCCCACTGAGCCATCTCACCAGCCCTCTTTTTTTTTTTTTAGATATTTTCTTTATTTACATGTCATATGATTTCTCCTTTTCCAGTTTCCCCTCCAAAAAACAAACAAACAAACAAACAAACAAACACAACAAGAACAAACCCTTGTTCCCTCCCCCCTCTCCATGCCTGCCACCCTACCCTCTCCCACTTATTGGCCCTGGCATTCCCCTACACTGGGGCACAGAACCTTCACAGGGCCAAGGACCTCTCCTCCCATTGATGATCGACTTTGCAATCCTCTACTATACACATATTGCCAGAACAATCAGTACCACCATGTATAGTCCTTGGTTGGCGGTTGGGTCCCTGGCAGCTCTGAGGGTACTAGTTAGTTTATACTGTTGTTCATCCTAAGGGGCTGCAAACCCTTCAGCTCCTTTGGTCCTTTCTCTAACTCCTTCATTAGGGACCCTGTACTCAGTTCAATGAATGGTTGTGAGCTTCTACATCTGTGTTAGTCAGATACTGTCAGAGCCTCTCAGCAGATAGCTATATTAGGCTGGCTTGTCCTTCCTTCAGTCTCTGCTCCATAGTTAGTCTCTGCAACTCCTTCTGTGGGTATTTTGTTCCCCCTTTTAAGAGGGAATGAAATGTCCATCTTTTGGTCTTCCGTCTTAAGTTTCTTGTGGTTTGTGGGTTGTTCTTCCTGTATTCCAAACTTCTGGGCTAATAGCCACTTATCAGAGAGTGCATACCATGTGTGTTCTTTTGTGATTGGGTTACTTCATTCAGGATGATACTCTCCAGATCCATTCATTTCCCTAATAATTTCATAAGTTCATTGTTTTTAATAACTGAGTAGTACTCCACTGTGTAGATGTACCACAATTTCTGTATCCATTCCTCTGTTGAGGGACATCTGGGTTGTTTCTAGTTTCTGGCTATTATAAATAAGGCTGCTATGAACATGGTGGAGCATGTCCTTATTACATGTTGGAGCATCTTCTGGGTATATGCCCAGGAGTGGTATAGCTGGATCCTCTGGTAGAACTATGTCCAATTTCCGGAGGAACCTCCAAACTGATTTCCAGAGTGGTTGTACCAGCTCGCAATCCCACCAGCAATGAAGTAGTGTTCCTCTTTCTCCACAACCTCTCTAGCATGTGCTGTCACCTGAGTTTTTTATCCTAGCCAATCTGACTGGTGTGAGGTGGAATCTCAGAGTTGTTTTGATTTGCATTTCCCTGATGACTAAGGATGTTGAACATTTCTTTAGGTGCTTCTCAGCCATTTAGTATTCCTCAGTTGAGAATTCTTTGTTTAGCTCTGTACCCCATTTTTTAATAGGGTTATTTGTTTCTCTGGAGTCTAACTTCTTGAGTTCTTTGTATACATTGGATACTAGCCCTCTATCAGATATAGGGTTGGTAAAGATCTTTTCCCAATTTGTTGGTTGCCGTTTTGTCCTATTGACAGTGTCTTTTGCCTTACAGAAGCTTTGCAACTTTATGAGGTCCCATTTGTCAATTCTTGATCTTAGAGCATAAGCTATTGGTTTTCTGTTAAGAAATTTTCCCCTGTGCCTATGTGCTCCAGGTTCTTCCCCACTTTCTTTTCTATTAGTTTTAATGTATCTGGTTTGATGTGGAGGTCCCTGATTCACTTGGACTTGAGCTTTGTACAAGGAGATAGGAACGGATCGATTTGCATTTTTCTACATTCTGCTAAATATTTTTATTGAAGAAAAAATTTTCAGATAATATATTTTAATCATGTTTTCCCTTCCCATAATTCCTCCCAGATCTGCCCTACCATCCTATCCACCAAACTCTGTGTTCTCTTTCTCTCTGAAAAATGGAAACAAGTAAAACCAAAAACAAAACAACAAAAACCCAAGAAACACAAAACCCTCAGAAAAATGAAAATTAAAAATAAAAACAAACCAGGTATAAGACCAAAAAAAAAAATACCCAAAGCAAAATGAAACAAAAAGATCTGCAAAGATATCATGAGTTCATTCATTTTGTGTTGGTTAATTGCTCCCAGGCACAGGGCCTGCCCTGAAGTGTGGTTCTACCCGTTGAGACCCCATTGAACAGATCCTATTCTTTTCTTTGCCAGCAAGTATTGGTTGGTTACAGATAGCTTCTTGCTTAGGAGTGGGAGTTGAGTGCACTTTCCCCTCCCAGTGCTGGGACCCTCTCCAGCTCGAACTGGTGTCAGCCTCCCGTGTGCTGCCACAATCTCTTTTGCATTTGTATGTGCACACATTCTGTTGTACCTAGAAGAAACTTTTTCCTTGAAGTCACCCATCATCTCTGGCTTTTATATTTCCCACCCCCCACCGCTTCTTTTCCACAGACATCCCTGAGCCTGAGAGTACAGGGCTTTAATGGAGACATCCCGTTTAGCATGTGCGATCTAAAGTCTGTTGTTCTCTGCATATAGTCCAGTTGGGAGTCTCTGTGTTAGATCCCATCTACGGCAAGGAGGGGCTTCTCTGATGATAATATCTGAAGCACTGATTGTCTATCAGATGTTTTTATAAGCTATTCTTGATTGCTCATTTCCCACCTTTATCCTGTGGCTATTTCAACAAACCACATTGGTTTTCTAGCCAGTACCTCCCTAAGATTTGCAGTTGCTGCATCCAAGCTATTGTATTTCCCTTGTCTGTATGGCCAGCTTCCTGACAGATCACCCTGCTTTTGCCTAACCTGCCTGCAGTCTGCTGTTACAGAACGGCTAGAACATCGTATCATGTCCTTCCCTTCTGTGAGGTAGAGGGCTAATAAACATTTCTTGCCTGACTTAGTCAAGCAGTGGACAGTGGGTCTGGCTATGCCAGGTTTAGGCAGAGAAATCCCATATTATAAGAAAGCCTTAGTGCATTGTGCATAATCTGAGTCTCCCTTGAACACCCAAGGATATTGGTGTCCTTTAGCCACCCGCCTGCAGTGAGTACAGCATACTATTGTCAGCCAATCAAAGATAGTCCTTGGTTATTTAGGTCCTAAACAGCTGCCCAGGTTTAATTAATATTCCACAATTATATCTGGACAGGAGCCAGTTTCGGAGACAGGTGTCTAAGTAATGGGAAGATCTCTGACTTTCCTTCACACATCACCTGTTATGGTCCGCCGGGATCCACTCGAACTTTGCTGGCGACTTGCACTGTGGTTTTCACGTGACTCATTCTCTTGGAGGTCCCTGTGTAAAGCTTGCAAGTCCCCACTTTATGCAGCCAGTCTTTCTGCAAGGAGATTCGAGATGTAGCACTGTGCAGTCTGGTCTTCCGGTTGTGAAGCAGTGGCCATGTGTTGCTACGGATCAGGGAGGCCTTCAGAAGACACCACATTGACTGTTATGGTGCAAAACATCACAGCTCATTTAAGGGGATCATCAAGTAATGAGAATGAGGATTCAAATGGAGGGTGGGGTGGCGCTCACTCTTTGATCCACCAGGAGTTTCAAATGGCAGTGGTCATTAATTTTTGGATTCCCTCTGTCCTTCAAGAAAACTGAGGCATCGGAAACTGTCATTTTGTGAACAGATAGCTATTAAAAGCACATTAATAATCTATAGTGGGTAAAGCATATGCCTTTTAAAAAGATTTGCAGCTTGCTTCTCTGTGGTGAAGACGCGGGACTTCTCCATCCTAATTACAAAGCAATCAAACAATTTAATTAATCTGGAAATCACTTTTTTTTTTCACAATAACTGCCTCCAAAAATGAGGCACCCCGTGTAGTGCCGTTAGGTAAAGCACGGCTCTGAGACCCTGCTTGTGTCTTAGCCGTGCCTCTGCCTTATGGGGATCATGGTGTTAATTACCTACCCAAGGCCTGACCACTGCTAAGGCTTTACTGTATCAGGTCGGAGCATCAGCAGTGATGCTGGTAGTCCATAAAGTGTCCGAGCTCTCAAATATCCAAGAGCCAGCAAATCCCAGGAGCAGCAGGATGTGAGTTACAAGCGAGTGCCGCACATATGGGCAGAGAATTAACTGGCACCAGTTTCTACTCGAGGGTCTCTCAGGTATTGCTTTGCAGATGGGTGGATGAATTCAGAGAGCAGTGTGCAAGGAGTGAAGGTCATGTGTAGGACTCCAGTTTCAATCCATCTTGCTCTCTTCTCAGGAAGTGGCATTCATGCCTTCAACAGAGAGGACTTCGTAGAGCATAAATGGCATGAACCCATCTACCCTAAATTCAGAGTCAGGACACAGTATAACAAAATAGTATTGCTGAAGCTCTAGAGACCAAAAAGTAGGACATTTTTTTTTGTTTAAAATAAAAATAAAACCTTCTACAATTGACCTCTCTAACTATACTGTACTAATCTTACCATTTCTCCCCAAGGAAAATTGAATTTTGTTCAGTGCATAACATAATTGTCTATACAATGCACATTTACCCTTTCCTGGGTTAGTACCAGAGCCCCACCTACCCATCAAGATTCTCTATCAGTGGGTCATTCTGCCATATTGTCCCTCCAGTCTACCCACAGTGCCAACACCAGGCACACTCTATGTTCTTTCTTTTCCAAGACTTGGTTCTCTAATGTGTCACCATCCTCTTGATTTACCACAGAAGTTCTCTCTTGCCCTTGCATGAACTGGGCCAGCTCCATTTCCTTTGGTGCACCCAGGCATCTCTTAAGCCTCCCACTACCTGGTACCAATGAATGTACTTCATGGGTCATTGGCTGTACCACTCTGAATTTGCTATCGATAGAGAGCTTATCTCTGAGACCACATCAATGTTTACAGCATTTCCAACTCAGTTGTTTCTGATTCCCCAAAGTCCCCATCCACCATCTTACTTGAAGCTCGCTGAATTGCCTTGTCATTGAGTCCCTGTCCTTCTGATATCTTATGATGCTTTAGAGAACTCTAGTGATAATATAGTTATAACAACACACAACATTATCCCAATTCTTTCTACACCCCCTCCCTCATTTTCCCCCAGCAAACATCAGTATTGTCAAAACATGGATAGACTGTAGGTATAGCTGAAACATTACACCACTTATGGACATTATTGTCATCATAGTTTGTTGAAGTTCTCTCTCTGTTTTTGCTAACGTCCACACATTGACAAAAATGCCTGAGAACATCTCTCAGAACAGTCTCGTTCTTAAACAACACAGAGCTTTGTGAATGCTGTGTACATTTCAGTTCACCTTTTCAAACTACATTTGAAAAAAAAGAAAAAAGTAGATCTGCAGAGTTGTTAAGATACACAGATGGCTGTATAGACTTGAGGCTGAAGGTAAAAGAATCTAGGGTTTGGTTTTACACAGGGAAAGACCAAATGAGGGAGAAAAACAAATGAAGTTTCAATTGTACCTAGGCAGGCAGCCCAGGGTGCAAAGCTAAGTCCGAGGATGGTTAATGGAAGCTTTGGCAATGACAGCTTTGATTTCTTTGAAGGGCAGAGTTGAATCAATCTTCTCAGTCTATCTCTGGCTGGCTGTCCTCAAGCTTGAAGATCATCATGTACTATGAAGTGTTTTATAAAATGGCACTGGCTTCCTAGGGCCCGCCATTTTATGTTCATTCCTCGGACCTCCTCCCCCCTCTCCACCCCCAGTTTTGGTATTTAATGAGCTCTTTGTTTCCACTCCCTACATGAACCCCCAGCTTTGGTGTTCTCTGTACAGAGAAGCCAGGCTACGGATCAGACCAAGTTCCCTTGGTGTTCTTTTATTCTTGTGAATGAGGCAGAAAGGATTGTTGTCAGAATGTCTTGGCCTCAAGTAAGCAACTGTTTGGGTTACAACTAATAATTTACTGGTAGTTTGTTCTCCATGGTGTATGAGCAACATGAATATATTCCCAAACTTAAACCAACAACAACAAAAATCCCCAACCTCTATATGGTGATTCCGAGCATTATGCTATCCCCCTTGGGAAGCAAGGGCTTTTAGCCATCTTGAAATTATTGAGCTCTTTGACAGAATACGGAGGGTGACACACAAGCTAAATTAGGAGTGGGAGAATGAATGCTGTTGAGAGAAATCAAAATAAGTTAATTTGCTGTGTAGATAAACAGACAGAATGAATCCTGGATTACTGGACGGCAAAAGCAAAATCCATTCCTCCAGGGGCCCCCGGGAACAGCAGATGCAAAGACATGATAAATTTCACTGTGGCAGGGGGACACCGCTCCTTGCCTGGCTCTCTGTAAAGAAATGGCTTCTCAGCGCTTCCCCGTTGAATGCCTTTGATTGTGCTGTCATAAAGTTAATAGCATCTGTTGAAGACAACACTATAAAATTTGCAACCTTAAGTTAATTGAAAAATTTCAGTGGAGATGTAGCCAGTGTAAGAAGTCCTCGAGGTAACAGTAAACTTACTCTCCTTTAGGTGTTAGGCTGTTCTTTTTTAGCACACTAATAACAAATCATTTACCTCTACAGCTGGGTGCAAGCCAGTATTCCTTACAGCTGGCTACAGTGGTCACTCTCACCGAAGAGCCAGGGACGCAGCAGTGGCCTTGCTACTGGGAAATGAAAGGCATCTATCTCTCCACTTCTCTAGGAAGTGCAGAGCTACTCTGCAGCCTTTTCTCACCTCCATCCTGAAACCAGCTTCATTCCCAAGTGGTCCTCTGACAATGCTGTGCATCTCATTAAACATGCAGGGGAAGCAGCAGGGTCTGGAGTGTCCTGAACTTGCCCTCGCCAGCTGCCTGCCAAGCGTTGTCAATGATCAGCAGCAGGTTGAGCAGGCTAATGGAGAAAGTAACAAGCCCCCAGGGAGCTGCCCTCCTTCCTGTGTGCAGTCAGTGCTCCTTCTCTGCCTGTGAAGGACTTGAGGAGAGCTGCCATCTCCCCGTGGGCCACGGCTTTTAGAGTCTTCTGCCTGGCCAGTCACACTCCAGCTGCTTAGACACACGGGTCTTGCTGAAGACAATATTGGCGAGGGGTAATCCTGCCACGTCCTTCCAGTAATGCTAAGATAGAGCCTGAGACATCTTAGAAATGAGTCCAGATGGCTGGATTCTCCTTCGTATTTTATGACTAGTCTTGACACAACTCCCTTTTTAAATATATACCTTGGAATCTAAGCCTTCACTTTCAAGACTTTTTTTTTTTTCTTTTTGTACCGAGGCTGCCTGCCACAAAATAAAAAGCACCTCCAAGGACAGCCTGAGCTTACCTCCTACCTAAATGTTAGCTTCTGAAGACATAACACAAAACATATATGTACTCATTACTCTACAGACCAAAATGCCTAGGTTAAAGTGCTGAACATACGTATCCCTACGCTTGGCCCACTTGGAAAGCCATGCTGGAACTTAGTGTCCTCCCATCTCCTCCTTCCACCCTCCCCACCTCGACCACTTCCCAGATCCCCGCTCGAGGCAAAGCTAGAACATTATTAGAGGAAATGATATTTTGTAGAACTGTAAAGAAACTGATTACCGGGAAGAGGATTCTGGATACGGATAATGGTACAAAGGCAAAATTAGGTTGCTCATTTCTCTTTTTCTCTCCACAGGAAATAGCCCTCAAGACAGTCCAAGGAATTTCTCCCCCAGTGCCTCAGCCCATTTCTCATTTGCGAGGAGGTAAGGACTGCATTTGAGTGGGGCATAAAGTGGTCCCTCGGGATGTCTATGCGCGCCCTCCCCCACCCTCCTCCAGCCTTCTCTTTCAGGGTTCTGTCTTATGAGAGCCTTTTCGTTATCACAGAAAGCCTCCTGCGACCAAAGGACCTTGTTACATTGAACATGCTGGCTGTAACTGCTTTTGTGATGACTTCTGCCTTGTCTTAGCATTGGAGGGTCCTCTTGGTCCTTTGCTAAATGTGAGCCCCATTGAAGGCAGGGAGGTCCTTCTCTGTGTTTTCTCTCAGCTTTAGAGCATGTATGATTCAGCCTGAACAGAGTTTTACTGACTGTTTTCTTTCTTTCTTTTTTTTTTTTTTTTTTTTTTTTGAGGTATTGTTATGCATCTACGTCCTGGTACAAGCTTTTGTTGTTATGTGTTGTCCTTTTTGTAAAAATGAGACTCTGGGTTACAAAGTATGAACTTGGGAGCAATTGAGCGACAGATCTAAGATAAAGCAACTCTGTTTTTTCAAGACAGGATTTCTCTGTGTAGCCCTGGCTGTCCTGGAACTTACTCTGTAGAGCAGGCTGGCCTCGAACTCAGAGATCCACCTGCCTCTGCCATTAAACGCTGGCATTAAAGGCATGCACCAATCTATCTGGAGCTCTTTTCTACCACTATTGTACTTAAGAATGAGGCAGCAATGCTTAGGAGATACGCCTCTGCTCCTGGGGAACTGAGTTAAGAAGAAATGCCCTTCCTTGACACACTTAGCACCCAGGCTTTCCCAGGCTGGTCCCCTTGCCGAAGCCTCAGCCCTTTTTCCTGGATTCTGAATGAGCATATGTCTTTCTCAGTCAAACATCCTTTGTCCCTCTCACATATGTGTCTTGCTTCCTCCACCCAGGAAAGACAGAATGCAAAATGCAACCTTCAGGTCTCCAGATAGTCAGAATAAATTTAGTTTATGGTCTGGATGTCCCATTTATTTGTAAGAATTTCTCGGAGACTTAATTATACCCTACAGTGAATTCAGATAGCATTTCCTAAACCATCTAGATATGTCTCTGAAAACATGCCTTTGTTCCTCTTCACATCACTAATGAGCACACTTGTCAGTGTGTGATACATTTTATGTTCTGAAATCCTACGAAAAGGAGTTTCAGAGCTCTGTATTTTAATTAAGATTCCAGCAGCATTTTCCAGAACCCTGTATGATTAAGAGTCTACTGTAAGTCCCAATCCAAGAGGAATGTTTATTCTCTCATTACTGCAGTCATTTCCCATCATATGCTCAAGGCCGCCCTGATTCCCACGAGGGGTGAATTACAAGAATGACTAAGATCACATCTCAGAGCGCTTGCTGAGACCTACACCTGGATCTTCTCTGAGATCCAACTTTTTTTTTAATTAAGATTTTCTTTTTAACTATTATACTACAAAAGGAATGCAAACGCTAATTGACCCTAGAAGGTACATCTGCCCAGTAACTGTTAATTCATGACGGTTCACTGTTCCAAGTGGGGTGGAAAAACTTTGAAAGTCAATAAACAAAGTACCCTCTGAAGTCAAAAATGGAGGGTGGGTGTGTTCAATTACCCCGAGTGGTAAGTAAGTGCAAATCTCATTGCAGTGTGTATTAAAACATGACAGAAGCCACAGTCCCATAATCCTACCAGATTTATAAAAATGAAGAGCATCTAATAATTAAGTGGGAGACTGAAGGACAGATGAATCTGGCTTCTGCGCTATGGAAAAAAAAAAAAAGCACAACCTCCCAAGCATGTTAATTTTTGACAAATAAACCATAAACCGTGACAGGGGATTATCACTGGAGACCTCCAGTTCATGTTGCATGAACCACCAGCTGGGACTCCTTCCACACTCTTCAAAAACCATTAATTTTGATTAGAACACGAGTGATTCGTGTTAAAATTTTCTTCAGGTAAATAGAACCTTGGGTTCATTATGAGAATTCAGATCAGTACCTTCTACCCAACATCTTCTGCCAATGCCTTCCATTTCAGGGATGGTCTTCACTTAGGAAACATAGACGGTTTGCCTAGGTCTCCACTGCCTCCTGTTGGCTGTGTGTCACTGAGCCTTTAAGAAGTAATTTGAGGCTCTTAACATTTCATTATTTTATAATGTAGCCCAATAGAGGAAATGTGGCTCTGTCTTTGAAATCATTCTGGGGTGAAGACCCAAAGGTTAGGCTTATTAATCTTCTCTGACCTTCCTTGTTCAATATTCTCCCTGTTCCACCCCTTGTAACATAATTTTCCAGTTCAGACTATAAAGGGTGATGACACACACTGTGTTGTAAAATACAGATCTATGAGTAAACCTACCACAGCAGTTTTTAACCTATTGGCTTTACGAAAAGAAAAAAACAATAATCATCACAAGATTGCATGTTGAGACAAGAAAACATTTCATATTGTTAATTCTTAGCACATGTGAAACCTGATCTGAAAATCCAAGATCCAAAATATCCCTAAATTGGAAACCCTGATACTTAAATTTTATAATCTGTTTCTCTCTCTGCATGTATGTGTTCATACATGTGTTCACAAGTGTGCCACAGGGATGTGTGGCTTCTAGGGATCCTACTTAGGTATTTGGGTTTGCATGGCAAGTACTTTTATTTATGGGCCATCTCAGTTGTCTCCAAACATACTGAAACTTACTGAGAACTATTGAAATGTTCTAAGCAACAATGGGATGCTTCGAAACATTTCAAATTTAAGATTAAGGATGTTTTAGTGGGTTTGGAAATATCTTTTAAAAACAAATCAAAAATTCTAAACCTAAAATGTTTCTGGTCCAAAGAACTTTGGATGAAAGATTCTCAGTCCCTAGAGTGTCAAGCCTGCAGGGCTGTGAATCACTTAACATTTTTATCTGATGGTAGGATGGAGGTGATGATGCCATTACCTTTGCCAGGAGCTAGGGCCTTGAGACATCATAAACTGCTGTTGCTTTCATTGGCAATCTAGTGGCCTTTAGTGCCATCAGTATCTCCTGGATGCCTAGTGTTACTTGCCCGGATGAACCTCAGAACACATTTCCATAAGCAAATTTCTAGAAGAAGTTTGCCCTTCTGACTTTAAGTCTTCAGTCCCTTGAATACCAGCGACTAGGGTAACCTCCTGTTAGTCTTAGAATTCTTTCTGGAGTAGATTTTACTTGGTGATTGGTATAGTTGAATTTGACCCAACAGTGTATAGCACATCTCCTATACTTGCTATATACTATAATTACGGAACACATTGACCTGCTTTCTCTTTATGTAATTAAAATGGTCAGGCTGGAATCAGAGCATTCACCCTTTATTGTGTACTACACGAATCTAAATGTTTTGTGAGTTGACTCCACCCACCCCCAATCTCTTTGTGTCCTAAGTTCTTAGCAAAGTTCTGTTTTCCTCTCCTCTTTGATTTGATGTAACATTGAAACTTCCACCTACAAAGAAAAGATTCCTTTCAGAAGAACCTTGTGGCTTTGAGAAGATGAGGATGTTATCTTTGGATGTTGCTTTATTGGTAGCACTACTTAAAAGAAAAGACAGCATTGTTAGTCGGATCCAAATTGTGTCTGTGTGTGATGGCTTCCATGGAAAGGGGGCCCTTTCTCCACTCAGTAATGCATATAGCATATATAGTAACTTTCTGATGTGCGGTTGTCATGGCAATGGAAATGCAATGGTCCTTTTGCTCCATTTGAGTAAACAGACACAGGCAACTTAGGGAACTTTATGAGACATGAATTATTTCTGGTTGATGGCTGTACCAAGAATTGAGCACATTCTTGTTTAAACATCTTTCCAGTTGTGTGTTTTCTGGACTAAGCAAATGTAATTTATGCTTCAGAACTAATAAGAACATGTCTCCTCTTGGAACTGCTCATCCATCTGAAATATGTCCGTGGATACCTGAGGGAAAGGAGAGTTAACGAATCACAAAACAAAATCATGCTGGGCAAATGTGCCCCTCACTCTTTCCAGAGTCTAGTTTCTGATAATTGCTATTAAATGGACTGAACAGCTCTTTTAAAAACCATATCCCTTTCTTTGCTAAATTAAAAGTGGTTAAAATATAAAATTCAGGCATTGCCTTTAAATATTTTAATAGGTAGCTAAGTATAAGATCTGCCTCTGTCCCTTTAACTGGTGGTTGTACCATTTATGAGCATGCTGTAATTATTTTCCTCAGAAATTTCAACATTTTCATCTACATAAAAATGTTCTTAAACAAATACATGATTTAATCACCCCAATTTATATTTATATACATCTGGTATATTTATAAACATCTCATTTTGCTTCTTCTTCTTCTTTTTTAAATACTTGATTTCAATTGTACTCCAATCATGGCCACAGAAATGACAGGTAAATTTCACTAAAATCCTAGCATTGTAATCACTCTGTGATGTGTCTGCTTTGCCTCCATCTTGTTTCTGTGGACCATTCTCGTTTATTGGAGGTTACATCACCTTGGCCTAGAAGACCCACCTTTGACTATCAGGCTACAATGGCAGTTTTCCATATGAGCATCAAATTGTGGTTTCTCAAACTCAAGTCTGATGCTATTGAGTTCCCTGACTTCAGCTTCCTGTGAATGTGTCTATGTTAGACTTCCTGCGTTGTTGTCTCCCCCTTGGTAAATGAACAAAATTGTGAATTACAGAACGTCTCCACATGATCCTGTCTCAAAGAATGTAGTGTTGCTTTTTAATAACATGTTTTTTTGTGTTTTGCTCATTGGAAAATGTCCATGTCTTTGTTTTTCCTGACATACATACATATACACATACATACATACATACATACATACATACAGTATGATCTTATTTAAATTTAGAATAAAGCTCTAGAATAATACAAATCCCTGAAAATTTGCTCTGTGGCAGCTCCTTGCCCTACCAGCAACATTGCTACTAATAGCTACTGCATCAGTTCACTTTAGACCCCTGTACTGGCCCTGACTTAACCCACATTTAGTCACCATTCAAGGACAAAAGCCATTCTCTTTAAGGACCGTGGCTGCCTGGACTCTGAGACTGTAGCAGGTGACTTCACTCTTTGTGTTTATTTCTGTTATAAATAGAGACGTTTTTCTCCAGCCGTTTGGGTGAGTGGGCAGAGCTAGCTGCATGCTCAGAGACTCACGGGTGACCTTTGCACCAACATTATATGAAGCCAGGTCATGTCAGAAAGCAGTAACTCTCCAAAGCCTGAGCTTCAAGTTTCTGATCATAAAGTTATTTGCTGCTTCAGAGTGTAACGTAACCAGGAGCCCAGTGCTCCTACCACCTCTGCTTACAAAAAGGAAAACTACACCCTTAGAAATCCGAGGTGGAAAGCCTGTTGAAGGCCCTGAGCCTGCCCAGGGTCTTGTACCCTGATGGAGTCTGGGGCCACGTTGAGATCACTGGCCAGTTGTCGGTTTCCACACAGAACATGTCTCCTCTCCCCTTTCTGCTTGCACTGCTTTGAATCTGCTGAGTCTGACCATTGTAATTATCCCCGGTATTCATTTTGTCAAAGTGTATTAGTGAGAGATCAATACTATGGATCAACCCATTCACTTTCTACTTGTTTGGGTGTATTGATTCCTATTAAATAAAAGGCAACCTGCTATATAATGTTTGTTTACCCTAACCCTGGCCAAACATTCCCACATCCTCATAGACTATGCTTATGTCATTTGTTTGATTAAAGATACCCTAATTCCCTGGGGTTCTCTGGGGTTCCCTGGTATCAGCACTTCCACGTTCAGCCTAACCAAGCTCCCTTTGTCCACAGAACGGATGGGCGCCGCTGGTCTCTGGCTTCTCTCCCCTCCTCAGGCTATGGGACAAATACACCAAGCTCCACCGTCTCTGTAAGTGCTTGATTTTTCTTCTCACCTCAAAACCACAGAACTAATCTATACTCTGTATGTTTCTATGCAAACTCCACATGTCTAGCTCTCCGTATAAGATATGTGTCAAACGACAGCCTAACCATGTAGAAATGCTACACTGTTTCTGGAAGCTTCCAAACTACAAAGCATACAAGTCTAAGGCTTAGGAGGACAAGTTTGGAGGATGAGAGCCTTCATTTTAATACCATTTGATATAGTTTCGGGAAAACAACACAATCTTCGTTCAGTGTTGGCATTCCATATCAGATGTGTGCATGAAGATGCCATTAAACTTTAATGGATTCAGTCTTCTCTTGTGAGTGGCTGAGATGGAAGCTTGTTTTGTTTTTTCTTTCCTTCAAAGGATGCCCCCACACACACACACACACAAAGCCATAAATTTGTCTCTACCCTAACAACTTAAAAACAAACAAACAACAACAATGACAAAAGGAACTTAGTAAGTCTATGGAAGGGGATAGAGAAATAAGAGCTTCTTGCCCCAAATGATAACATTTCAACCCCGGCCTAGCAGTTACTAGATACTGTTGAGTAGATTAGATACAAGCATACCTGGTTTAAGTTAGAGGAATTTCTGTAACCACAGGGCTTTGAGAACCAAGTAGTGCTTTAGAAAGGCCCAAGAGGTCACACAGTATTCAATGAATGCCTAATGAGGTGATCTGGATGCCCTGTATCCAGCAACCCAAACTGTGGACCTGCGACTGTAGAGCCTTTTCTAATTCAGTTCCCTCCTCATTTTGTCAAAAGCCACAGTTTATTGTTTAGGACTGTCCACCCCACAGCATTGTGCTAAGTGTGTAGCCACTGCTTAATGTTTAAACTGCAAAGAAACTAAAACTTGTTAGATGAACTAGCTAGCGCCCCTCCTCCTTACGCTTGTGTTTACAGAATATTGAGTGGAATGTGGGTTTTCTGGGACACCTCTAAAACCAAATTGTTAACATCTGTTGGGTTCGCTTTCCACCGTCTTAGAGTAGTGCGTGGGGAGAGGTCCTCTATTTTCCTGTCTCCATTTGTTGTGCTGTGGGAGTTTGCTGTCCATTTGGATCTCCTCCCCCACCCCCTCACAGCTCTAGCATCCTGGGTGTTATCAGTGGATAAAATTGTTACTAAGTACCACTGAGATTTTACTTGATTATCATGGCAGCGGCCATCACTGGTGATTCCAGATGTGAAAGTGTAGGACAATACATTTTCAAAACGTGTGGCGAAGCGGGCCCCACACAGAGTGATTGAAAATGTTTTAAGTGCCGCTGTTCCCTAGACCCTTGAGTCCCTTTCATTAAAACCAAGCCACAAGTAAACAGCACTGACTCTTAGCTCTGAGACTTCCTTACTCACACTCCTCCCCACACTAAAAGCTCAGATCCATGGGTTTCCGCTGCCGCACCCTTACCACCGTGTTATCACCTCTATTCAACATTAATGACAAAACTCGCCTTTCCATGAAAAGCAGGAGAGTACAAGATGCACCTTCTTTTTCTAATAATGACACATCATTTTATTAAAGTGGGTGTATAAAGGGTGAGTACGTTGCATCAGACCATCGGGTCTAAATAATTTTTTAAATTATGTTTTTGTAATATTATAAAAAAAAAAAAGCACTATTATTCAGTATTATCTCCTTGAAGTGGGTGAGCTCGTCGTTGCATGCTTGTGACATATTCTGTGATACCACTGCCGTTCCTACCCCATTTTTTTAGGTCCAAAGCTTGAAGCACAGAAAATTATTTGAGGGGCTGTTTATCCATCCCTTTCTTTTATCCATGCGAATATTGCAAATGGTCTAGCCCCTAATGTCCTGGCTCTTTTTAGGCCATGTGAATGGCATTTCTTTAGCTTTGTGAGTGATTTACCTGAAGGCTAATGTCTCTATAAGATTCATGTGTCTGAAACAAGAAACCCAAGACCATTTTTAGACACACACACACACACACACACACATACACACACACACTCTCACATACTCACTCACACATTTGCACATACAAATGGCAGTTTCTAATAGCGTTTCTCTTACACATTTATGTATTGACATAGGTAGTAGGCACATGCATACACACGTACACACACACACGCACACACACACATGCACACACATGGCATTTCTAATAGCCTTTCTCTTACACATTTATGTATTGATTGAGGTGGTAGGCAGGTATACATCTCAAATTCTCATTTCTTCCCTCAAAGTGAAATTTTAGTTTCCATAATTTCTGTTTTTTCCAAAAGCAAAGACTTTTGGGTCGGGACTGTGAACACCATTGAAAGGGTTGGCTGGCTTTTTTTCTTTACGCTTTTATTCAGTGGACAAGCGAAAGCTGCAGAGCTCCTACGGAGGTTTCTGTTCGCGTGCTTCAAATATCAGGCTCAGTTATGTCAGCTGGCAACTCAGAGTTTCTACTTTCCTATTCCTAATCTGGATCACTCTTAGAACCTCATTAACTATTAATCTTTTGGCCAATCAAAACTGTACTTTTTTTAAAAAAAGAAAAATATATATAGGTTATATACAGAAAAAAAAACTAGACGAGTTTTCAACATACAATTTAAAAGTTCACAGATAATTATGTTGTCAGCTGAACTTCAGACCCGTTCGTGTTGAAATGTAAATGTTTTTATATCTTTGGGCCATTACAGACACTCCAATATTGCCAAGTGTTAAAAAAGTTACGTTTCTAAATTGGAAAGATTTTGTCATATACAGTTAGTTTGTTCTCCCAGAGAACATTCAGTATTGTCAGTTATTTAAGTGTGAAATTTTGCAGTGAAAATTAATTTGTGGAACTTCTGCAAGATACTATTCACATCATAATTTTTAATTTTGAAATAAGCAGTGTGGAATTGCAGTAGGGAGATATTCTTCCGTATATTTCTCACCAGATAAATTATTTCCCGCTGAGGGAAAGAATGGAAATAAGGCTATAAATACCCATAAATTTGGCATATGTCTGTTAAATCATATTACCTTTAATAATAACAAGTAGAAATCTACGCATGCATATGAGACCTATCCTTTAAAAAGTGGTTGTCTTGAGAGACAAAATGTTTATCTGAGTGATACCGTGACTTAGAAAGTGTATTTGAGGTCTAATTGCATGGAGAGGCAGCAACAGCTTTTGGTGTAAATCTTCATTCTTTGAGAGTATATCTGATTTATGGTGTCGTCAAAAGTCATGCGCAAACTAGTTAAGTAATGAACATCACCAGCCCCACCCTTGGAGAAGTACCAAGTCAGGAGACTTAGTATATTGGAAAACACACATAGTAAATTTTGAAATTCTTCTTCTAAAAGGAGACTTTGCTCAGCAGAAGTATCTTTTCTATAAGCACATGAGAGCCAGGCAGTGCACATTTATACTTCCAGCTAAGGCGGGAGGGTCCCTTGGAAGCCAGCCTAGGAAGCATAGCAAAAGACTCTCTGGAACACGCAGAGAGAAGTGAGGCTGTGGAGACAGCATTTGTTCCCGATGATCCCATTAGTATCCTGGCAACTTGATCTCTTAAGATGCTCATTTCGGATGAAACCGAACTTAAACTTCCCTGTTGTCCAACATGCCGTGCTTTGAAGGCATGTTTTTGTTTTTAAAGATTTATTTATTTATTTTATGTATATGAGTATACCATTGCTCTCTTCAGACACACCAGAAGACGTCATCGGATCCCCATGATCGGATGGTTGTGAGCCACCATGTGGTTGCTGGGAATCGAACTCAGGACCTCTGGAAGAGCAGTCCATGCTCTTAACCACGGTGCCATCTCTCCAGCCCCAAGGGCATGTTTTGGGTCAGCCGCTGGGGCTGGGTGTTTTTCTATAGGCTCCCAGGTGCCCTCTGCTTATCCTAAGGTCCTTGGTGATCTGCTCACTTCCATTCACACCTTGCTTATTTTCTCCCTAAGCTGAGCTCTCTCTAGAGATGCTTCAGGCCTCCTTGATTCTCTAGTGCCAAGATGACATCACTCCCTACAACCTCTGGCGTCACTCAGTCCATAACATTCCCAGATCTTAAGTATAAGTAAATTTCTGACGATATGCTCCAGTAATACATGTGCTGTAGTCACAAAAAATTACTTTAGATTTAGTTGAGGTCAGAAGTTTGCTACATGGCCACAGTTGTTTTGAAAACTAGAGTTTATTATGCCTTATAAGCAAAATGTTAAATATACCATAGGAGCCCTTCCCTCCTCCAAGGGCCCTTCTCTAAGCTTTGTGGTATTAGTCCCAAGCAAGTAACATCCTTAATGGGTCATGATGCATTTGGAAATTAACTTTCAATTTTAGAAAGACAGTATGCCTTGTACATAATAACCCATCAGCCACAGAACCAGCAAGTCATAATCCAGGATATTACTATTTCTTAGCAACCTGAATCAACATTCACACTAAGTAGCTTGACTATTTTACATAATTCCCTATCAGATCATTTTGCTACTCAAAATGATTGCTGTAAACTTATATGCAGAAGTGGGTTTGCAGACAGAAATGTGGACAGAGATTTACCTGTGAAGGTACAGGTAAGTTAGAGGGGTGTGTGTGTGTGTGTGTGTGTGTGTGTGTGTGTGTGTGTGTTATATTGTGAATTCAGTTTGTTTTTTAGTTCCCTCTCTTGTATTTATGTATGTGTATATATTCTGTTTGGCTTTAGTTTTCTCTCTTTTTCTCTCATATAGTTCTTAGGGTTTTTTTTTTCTCTTTTGTGTGTGTGTGTGTGTGTGTGTGTGTGTGTGTGT
>JADRCD010232491.1:40856-58634 GCA_019843815.1 Montemys delectorum
CTCTCTCTCTCTCTCTCTCTCTCTCTCTCTCTCTCTCTCTCTCTCTCTCATATGTGAGTGTTTTAGGTTGGCTTTCCCTGTGCATGTGAAGCAAGTGTTCTTCCACCGAGCCACACCCTCAGCCCTCCACGTAAATCTCTCCTATTCTCCTATCTGTTAATTTCCTTATCTTTGCTGTTACTACACCCCTGCTTCCCTCCTGCTTGATTTTTAATGATTCTTTTCCAGGTTTTCTGAATTGACTTAGTTCATGTGTTTTATTTCCTTTTTTCATAGTGGAAGTATTTTAAGAGTGCCTGTTTACCCTGAATAAAACTTTGCTTCACCTCATAATTCTCTCTTGTGTTCTCATTTTTATGGTTTATAAAATAATCTCATTACATTATGAAAATCCCTGTCTATCTTACTATGTACTTAGCAAGGCGTTTTATAATTTCAAGGTGTAGGGATATTTTCAGCTCTGGTCATTAATTTCTAAGAATACTGAACTGCAGTGCTTTAATATTTATGAAGGCATTCTCTCGTAAGGACAGGTTTTTCTTTTCCCTTGTTCTTTTTGTTTGTTTGTTTTGTTTAATGCAAAACTCTACCTGAATTGACATTTTCCAATGACTAGTATCTTTCAAACATGTGCTTATTCTAGCCCTGTTTCCATGTATTCAGAAATTCTCAATCTCTTTTATTACTATTGATTTGCTGAGTTTACCACTCTCTAAACCTTGAAGCTCACAATTCCTTCATTGCCCAGTTTCCAAAGTCGGGCTGTTTAAAAGTCACCTGTTCTTAGCTGCTCACCTTCTCCATCACATTCCAGACAATGAGTGATGATTTTTAAGAAGTAAATTTAGAGCAAGGAATAAAGCCCCAGGACCTCCACTGAAACTGTTCATTGGAGAAGAGACGGTACATTCTTGTCCTATACCCCCCCACCCCCAAATAAGGAAAGGAAAGATACACCTGTCTCTGTCCACCCCTGTGCCCATAGCACACATGGGTGGCATTTGCATCAAGCAGCATGCTTTTATAGAGGAAGGTTTTATTACCTATTTTATGATCTCACAGCATATAATCATGTTATTTACTTACAAATCAAGAGATTTTTTGCTGGGAACAGCAGCAGGAGTCTCTTCCTTGGGTTTCAAACTGGCTTTTGTCCATCTCACAGGTTTGTTTTTTAACCCAGAAAGGACACGGTCTTTGAGAAGGTGCAGTCAAATGGGGGGACATCTAGAAGGCTGATGAACTCTCAGACGTCACTTCCTACATCTAGGCTTTAGTTGCTGTCATGGAACCAGCGTAAAATGGCCACGTTGCCCAAGGTTGATGCTCTGATTCATTTCCAGAATTGTTTCTGGAAGTTGTCTCCTAACTCTGCTCTGCTTTCTTTCAGTCATCCTGTTCTTCCCAGGAGAAGTTGCACCAGTTACCATATCAGCCAACACCAGATGAATTACACTTCTTGTCCAAACACTTCTGCACCACGGAAAGCATCGCCACTGAGAACCGGTGCAGAAACACGCCCATGCGTCCGCGCTCCCGGAGTCTCAGGTGGGTAGACCTGACCTACACTGGTAGTTACTGAAATTGTTTGTTTAAAACCGTATCTGTAATTTGTATGTGTGTGCTCACTGATTTGTGAGCTGTTACAAGTAGAAGTGTAGTATTCTACCTATAGATGACATTGTTAATTACCATAGAGAGGTCTTGTATTTCTTCTAAGTTTTCACAATGCACTAATTGCTACAAAAGCCGTAGAGACTATCTATAACAAAGTCTAGCCATGGAAAGTTCAAGGTCACCTAATGCCAACCCAAGAGCAGTTCATGGTATCCTACGAAGAGAGCGGAGTTTGTTGAAAAGGAGGTGGGGAGAATAAATGGAAAGATTGTTTGCCCAGATTTGATATTATAAAGCCTGTTGTAGTCTTCTTATTCCCTCTTCCCACCTGAGTCTTACTTTCTCCGAGATGATGAGTACCTTCTTGGGACTTGGGACTTCTAAGTTTTGTAGTTGGCGAATGCAGTCCTCTGGGTACTGAATAGGGCTGGCTGCTTGCCTTGCTTTGAACTGTAGGTCTCACAGTAATGTCTCCAGATAGAAGTATCCCCAACCAGGAAGCTTATCCAGCATATTTATGAGAGAGCTCTGGGGATGCTCATGAATGGAAAGAAAGGGGGAAGCAGGCCCAGAGAGGTAGAGAAGTCACAGTATAGTATGAGCCCATCACCCTAGCCCACTGCAGGCTGGGATACCTATAGACTCTCCGTTTATACTCTTGCTCCAGCTCGTCAGTCATTGGCTTTTTTTCAGCAGTAGCCTGGGAAGATCCAGTCTCTCTAGAAGTTCCTTCCTGCAGCTGAGGCTATCCTGCAGGACAGATGGCCAACTCTAGGCTTCTGCGGATGGCACACCCAGAAGCTGGAGAGCAGGCCTTCTTAGTAGAGCAAGTATCCCCTCGTCACCATGAGATCTCAGGGGGACAGAATTCGTATACATCTGTCTGTTAAAGCTTTAGCCTTTAAAATTGAGCTTGCTAGGTATTCAGTTCAACACAGAAGTTTACTAAAAAGGGGTTTTCCTCTATGTTTCCTGTTCATAGAGTATCATAAACTAGTACCAAAGGAACCCACACTGGATAATTGCAGAATATGGGAATTTATTTTGCAATCTAGAATAAAAACAAAACAAAACAACCCCCCCCCCAAAAAAAACCAAAACTTTGCCAACTTATCTAGAGTCACCTTTATTGAAGAGGTTCTGCTTTTAATTTTCCTTAAGAAGTATCCAGGGCATCTATCCTAAGCTATATCTAGTCAAGAATATAGGTGCCCCCCCCAAACTGTACAACTATCTTGCCAGAAAAAAAAAACTACAATGTGGTAAACATACAAAAGTACACAACAAGTCGTATGCCTGGTTTCTTATCATATGTAATGCCTACCTCAGCATCTCAAATAAATACTTGTTAGAGTAGAAAATGGATTTCACCAGAACACCTGTGCCATGGTAGGCTCTCCCTGGTGGTGTGTAGCAGAGCGCAGGTGTATGAGAGAAGTGTGAAATTGCACTGGTAAGTACATCTTGGATGGTGCTGCTAGTGGCCAACCCGTTTTGTTCGATACCGAAGTTCATTGATTGGTTGCCACAGCTACATAAGCTCATGCCACGTGCATGACATACTCTCACTGCAAGGGCATCTTCTGGCAGGGCACCGTGACTGGACTTGTTCTGTGCCATTGTACTCTGTGAGCTTGCGTTTTGCATCCTGCGCACTGTGTGTGGTTTTGGGGTATGTGTGTCTAATGCGAGTGCTAATGACTGTTTCTGTGATTTATCATCGGAGAGTCTACTTCTGGTATGAGGATTGCATAGTACTTCCAATACAACGGACTGTTTATAAATAAAAGGCTTATTTTCCTCTTATGCTGTGGCAGGTTTAAAAGGGTAATTTGCTTTGCTTGCAGCCCTGGACGTTCCCCCGCCTGCTGTGACCATGAAATAATTATGATGAACCATGTCTACAAAGAAAGGTTCCCAAAGGTAACGGATGGGATTTAAGACGCCTAGCAGCTCAGTGAGTGAGCAACATAGGCTTAGCCTCTGTGAGGTGGTTTTGTTACAAGAAGTGAGGGCCCAGCCCAGTAACGCTTTGCATTAAGCAGCACTGTAGCCTTCCTAGAGAGAGAAAAACACTAAACAAACATGATGAAAACAACTGCTCTGTCTGATGAATGTTGCTGGTGCATACCCCGCAGCAGGGTCCCTGGCAGGTCCAGGAGGAGGCCCTGGCCTCAAAGGCACTACATCCTTTCGACTCTTTGGACTCATGTTCCTCATTGGCTGTGTAATGTCAAGAACACGCATGGTTTTCCTCTTGGAAGCCAGAGCTTACTGAGGCCTAGAAACTGGTTTCCTTTTTAAATCTATTTTTCCCTTCTCATCTCCCTTTCTAAACCCCTTCCTATAGAAGCAGAAATATGTTGTCGTGTTCCGCAGCTCAGCTGGTAAAAGGAATTAGACCTAAGCCAGAGTGCAGTGAGTGTGTCAGGGCTTGTTGCCAGGCCCCTTGGTGACCAGTAGCAGCTCTCTGGGCCCCACCCCCACCTCCTCACCTCAGTTCCATGCCTTCTCCCAGGACAGGACAAAGGCTACCTCTCCCCAGCCTTTGGACCACCACCTCGCTGCCTTTGTTGCTAGAAGCAAGAGAACAAAGGGAGTTCTTAGGGTTCATAAACCAGGAGCAGAGTACTTATTATTTGTAATGAACCTAACATTGATGGCATTGATTAGCTCCGTTTTACCTATTTATCACATGTCGCTTGCCCACCAGGGAAGCAGATATTGACCATGCCTGGTTAATGAGGTTCAATGTGAGAGGAGGGCAGGGCGGGGAGAGGGAATCTCCCTGCCTATGTAGCTTTTATAAGCCAGGAATGTTGATTAGCCAGTAAGCCATCACAGGGAAGAAAATGAAGGTTGGAAAGGAAATTGTAGGTCTGTTTTGTGAGGGGCATCCCCTTGGCCATTCGCTAAGAGTATTGCGTTTGTATCATGAGATAACGTTGTTATCTGTTTACTCCTAGTACACTGAAACTTCGTCACGAAAACAAACTCTTGGCTCACACTGGGGATCTCTGGCATAACTCGAGGTTCAAATAACAACTAAAGAAATGCATCATATTTTTTTGATAACCAATCTGAAGGAGCCTATGATCTAACACAAGAGCATAGCCCTCCACAAACATGCTTAGAGTTATTTCAAGAAGTTTACATAGACCAAAGGATGCATCAGATAAGGGGAATTGATGGCCAGAAACACACTTTTTTAATACTGCAAATATTTATTATCTACATTACACAAAGTAAGGTGGTGCCTCTCACTGCTCCATCTCCTACTTCCACTGTCACTCCCCCCCCCCCCCTTTTAGAGCACTGTTAGTTTGCTAGTGGAAGGCACAGGAATTTCCACTATTGCTCTGCCCGACATGTGCACACTCTCCTGTAGTAGCATTGTCCTTGCCAGACTCGCACACATGTCAGTGACACATGAGGTTCACAGATGCAGCATTAAGACCAGCAGCCAACATCTACACTCATTCTCAGTTAGTGGGTTCAGTCAGTGGGTTCACACTAAGGCATAATTATGTGTTTACACCATGATCATATCATACAGAAGTGAAGTTTCTCGTGTCGTGTGTATGTGTGTTACTCCTTGTGTTACACCTGCATGTGTGTGTATGTGTCCTCCCAACAGGCCACGGCTCAGATGGAAGAGCGTCTAAAGGAAATTATCACCAGTTACTCTCCAGACCATGTTCTCCCCCTGGCCGATGGAGTGCTTAGCTTCACTCACCATCAGATCATTGAGCTGGCTCGGGACTGTTTGGATAAATCCCACCAGGGTCTCATCACGTCAAGATACTTTCTTGAATTGCAGCACAAACTGGATAAGTTGCTACAGGAGGTAGGAATGAGGTTTCTATTCTGCCTGTAGTTCCCTGATTTGTTCTGCATTCCTCTTGGGCAAAATACTTTTGTGAAGCCCTTTGCTTATAAGGAGTTCCCTAAAAGCGGGAGTTCACATTCCAGGAATGTGTGCCGTGGTGGTGAGG
This sequence comes from Montemys delectorum, assembly GCA_019843815.1. Classification (NCBI taxonomy): domain Eukaryota; kingdom Metazoa; phylum Chordata; class Mammalia; order Rodentia; family Muridae; genus Montemys; species Montemys delectorum. The sequence goes on from JADRCD010232491.1 coordinate 46,469, forward strand.
TGTGGTACCCACACAGCAGGTGTGCAAGTAAACCTCATGGATTGCTACTTGCTATGAGTTGGTTCTGGTCATTATGTATAGTAATAGAAAATTAATGCAATCACTTTTATAGGAACCTTGGGACCCAATAATCTATGACTCTAGCATAAGTGGATTGTGAAGGGTTTTTAAGCAATGATTCCCTGCCCCCTAACTTTACCTATAAAGTTATAAATTGCCTGAGTATATGTGTGTTATTTGATGGTGCTATCTAATTTTAATATCTAAAAAAGCTAAATGGGAAACTGTTGGCTTCCACTAGACTGTGTGTCCTGTTCATTAACCTGCATGCTGTATTGGGTAGTAAATTGGAAACTTCTATTTTCCTTAATATCAGTTCTTCTTCTAACAAAATATCCAATTTCCAAAATGACAGATAAACACAGGACCCTGTCTGCCCAACTCCTGATAACACCTAGAATGGGCAAGGAATGTGTATGGGGGAATAGAATTTGTGTATGATACAGCTCTTCTGACTGAAATTGATTGGGCGCAGCCTACACGGGAAACCTATTTAACCTATAGTGGATTTATAGAATTTCTGTATCTCTTGGGGCATAAATTATATCCGTGTAAATGTAATCATGGTGGGTTTTTTTAATCTCTGAATAAATGTATAAGTAACCCACTAAACTGAAGGAAAATATTAACTTTGGAGAAATCCATCAGTCCTCTCCCCTACACGGCTGAGTCCTCACAGCATAAGAAGGTGCCTCTCTGGCTAGCAGCTGCCATTTCTCCTTCCTTACTCATCCAAGCTCCCCAACAGCATTTTCTCCGTGGTTCTCATTTCTCATATGTCACTTGTAAAGCTGTGTTCCTTAGATTGTCTCTGAGGGTGAACACTCAGCTTTTGGGTTTGGTTGTTATTCATTTACCATTTGACATTACCAATTCTGTCTTAAATTAAACTGAATGGGAATGTGTAGGGAATTGGCCATGTACTTGACTATCCTGGCCATGTACACTTGCTGGCACTCTGTCATTGTGCTGTGCCCACCACACAACCAATGGTAACGCATGGACCAGCACTAGTCCATAGATCATACTTCAATTGGAGCACAAGGATTCTGCAAAGCCACATGCTTTCTTTGTACACTTACAATGGTATATGACATGTAGATGTTCTCAAATACTTTGTCCCATGAATGGCTTCTGAACACCTCATACAAAATGTCCTGACCCTTGATTCTGCTTTCAATTTACAGGAGCACGACTCTTTTACCAGTGTTGTCACCAATCTCCTTTCTATCCCTTGACTACATGCCCTTCCTCTTGGGACTCCCTGTTTATTCCTTCCCTGTTTCTTATAAAGATTTCCTTTCTAGCCCACATTTCTATGAGTGCGTTTTCTCCGATCTCATTTGTGTTCTCCTATTTCTCCTCCCCCTACTGGTGGTCTTGTTGTCTGTTGTCTTGAATGACAGTCCTTTAGACTTTGGTTGCTTTCTATGTATATCTCAGACCATTAGCTTACAATCAACTCGAGATTCATATGTCTGCCTGCCTCTTGTGTATCTTTGGACTCGGCTAGCCTGCTGTAGCAGGGCAGGTAACGCCAACATGGCTCAGGTAGACTTAGCATCTTTTTAACCAGAGCTGTGAGTACCTAGGACTGTGGACTTATCAGTACCACAGTATCCCTAGCACTTGCTAGGATTATGCATTAGGATAATCTCTGCCTACATCAGGCAACTGTTAGCATCTTCCTGGCTCTTTCTCAAGATTCCCCACCTTTTCTCTCTTTTTCTGTTGTTACCTGCCTCAGATCCTCCCCTTCACCAGATTTAATATTTCCAAACCTAACCCTTCAGATCCATGTATCTGTTCAGTTCTGAGAATAGCTCAACCCTTTTCATTGATCCATTCAGCTTACGACAAGCGCGACAGCATGGCCTGTGTCTATAGTCCCCACTTGTTCTCTTTATCCATGATGCATTCTAACAAGATTTGAGACCGGAAGGGAGGGAAGCCTCACATTTCTATCAGCGAGCTCTTTGAAGACCATAAATCCTCTTTTATTTCCTGGTGCCTAGCTCAGTGCTCAGTGTCTGGTATTTATGGATTCCTTGGTGATTTTGGAAGGGAGAGAAAAGCGAAGAGAACACGTTTGGAAGCGTATCAAAACACTTGATCCCTGATGACATAATGTCAAGTATCTCCTCTTCTGCTCCCTGTCATCGCATGCAGGGGCTCTATAGTCAGCCTCTATGACCTGCCTCTTCCTGAACTCCATATGGCCACCCAAGATACAAGCAAGATGGAATCATGAAGACCAGTTTAGTCTTGTGTTCTGTCCTGCCCTTTTGAGGCAGTTCCTTAAGAAGGTAGCATCAACATCCAGAGTTATGGAAACCTACCCTATATATTTTTTGAGGATGTATGGCAGATGTGGCAGGTTGTTCTATGGCAATTAAAAATAAGTCTTAGCATTTCAGGGATCTTCTGAGTGGGTGGCGCGACAGATGCAAAAGGTTAATTTTTAGAGAACTTTCTCTTTGAGCTGGAGAAGCACGTATACCGGTGCCCCAAGGTCATTGTTGGAAGGGAGTAAGACTGCCTTCTTGTGCTCCTTCCCAAATGCAGTTTCTTTCAGTCATTTGCAACAGTTCAGTCTCCTTTTAGAGGCACACTGCCAGTATCTGTCCAGAGCATGGAACAAACCTGACTGAGGAGAGCAGGCCCCTCCTGGGGAGAGTGGAGCTGTGGGTGCATGCAGTGGCTTCTCTGGTGTGTACTTGTCCGTCTCCAGATGTGCCACTCAGACCCCAGCAAGCCTGTCTCCTCACCATGTTTCCATTGTCAATCTTTTGCGTAACCCAAGGCACAGATCTCCTCGTGGTTTGAACAGCTTGATTTAACAGATGCCTTTTAAAGGCCGGGGTCTAGGTCAATTTCAGATGAATGCTTTTATGTCTACAGTCTCTATTTCACTGAAGTGTATTTAGCCAAAGAAAATAAACCACAAAGGAAACTCTAACCTACTCTCAAATCTGGGTCACAATCCTTTTTAATAGTGGCCAACACTTACAATACAAACTCTGGGACTCTGCTAGTCCATTTGGCGCTGCAAGACAACAGGAAGCCAGTTCCTTCTCACGCTGTGCTAGTCCATTGGTGGTTGTTTTAGTGAAGCCTGTCTTCCTTCATGAATTTGATAAATAAATATTATTTAAGCTAATAGGACCCGTATGTCTTGGAGTAAGACGTAGCCGATATGTGTAAAAAGTTGGAACATGTCATCGTTTTGATGGTCTTTGAAATGAAATCTTTCCCGTTTGAATTGACTATTCTCTTTTGGGGGCAAACCGCCAAAGCGGTTTAGATAGTCTTTACATCTGTGAATTCTTAAAACAGCAATTATTATAGGAACATCCAAACCAGAGTGTCACCAAGACGTTAGATAGGCTTCTATTTGTCTTTCAACCTTTCAAGATCTGTGTTTAGTGATAATGAACCACAAAAAAGAATGTTACTTTTCTGAGTATTAATTGTATTTCCAATTTTTTTTCTTGCAAAACAAACATTAGAAAGAACCTTAAAGGTAGCTTGTGTTTGATATATAGACTATTTTTTTCTAAAGATACAGAACACATCATACTCTAAAGCTAGTTCTTCATTTTCATTTTCATGCAAGCTGTGGGTTGCTGCATTAGCTTAAATGTAGTGGACATGTTATAATCATTTTTCCTGAGTTTTATCTGCAAGCTTTTTTGAAGGTGGGACTTGTCATTGATGAACACTCCCAAGAATGATCAAATATGTTTCTTAACGTTTCTGAAATTATATCCTGTGGTCCTGGCAACACTTTGGTTCTGTTCCTACATCTTTAGGAAATTATATCATAAAAACCTTAAAAATTATGAAGCCTTCAAAAATAAACATGCATAGTTTCCATTCAAATTTTAACCTATGCCAGCTCTAGTATTATATTGCCAGATTTATTCAAGAAAATATTAAAAATGTCAGTGTCTATTAACAAGTTAAGCTCTGCTGCTGGAATATTTATTGTGCTCAGACAACACATAAAATAGAATTTAACAAGTACTTAATCCAATTCAGTTTCGCTAAGCTAAGTTTCTGGGGGTTAGTCATTCAGTGAGTGTTGTTGAGTCTACATGTGTACCCGAATATAAGCAATATGTGATTAACATTTGCTGTGGCACCATATACACCCTACATGTGGTAAGATACCTACCTTGCAGGGTAATCACACTATGTGCGTGAACTACATTTCACAAGTATGTTAAATTCCTGGGATAACAAAAACAGTCTGTCTCTACCTTAGCCACCAACTAAAACCTTCCATCAGCCAGGGCCAAGCCCCTGGGGCCTTGCTCATCACTGCCCCTGCTGGTACCTTGCTCTTAGTGGATCATACATTTAATGCCTCCTTCATTCATGGCTCACATTAACAGTCCTCATCCTTCCATTTGATTTCTAAAACATAATAAATCAAAGTTTTGTGATTAAACTTTAGCTAATAGAGCTATTTTGTAGATGTCTGATAGTGTCCATTTATGTTAGAGATAATGCCTATTAAGAGTGTTTTCTAGGTCACTTAACTTCTGATTTTTAAAACATTAGCCAATTAGCATGCTTTGCTGATTTTCTTTTCCTCTTAGTGGAACCCTCTCTAGCATCTTTCTACTCATTGCTTTTTCATAGGCTCATGATCGCTCTGAAAGTGGAGAACTGGCATTTATTAAACAGCTAGTCCGAAAGATCCTAATTGTCATTGCCCGCCCCGCTCGGTTACTGGAGTGTTTGGTAAGTTGCCTGTAGATGTGACTATATTATTTACCGTTAAACATGGAAAGTATCGGCCCTTGGAAGGCTCTGATTTCACTTAACTTCAACCACGGGTGCTAAACAGAGAGAGTCAGGAGGGACTACGGCATGTGAATGCTTATGACGACATCCATATGTGGCCTGTCTCCTCTGATTTTGAGAAGGAATTCTGGTGTTGGCACTGTTATTAAGCAGTAGTCATATTGCATTCTGGTCAAACTTGAAGGATGATCATAAAATAATATGCTTGGCCCTATTTCAGCATGATAACCTTATGCCACAGCTAATTTAAAATGCTCAGTATGCCTCATGTTTCTGGAGTTGCTAAGATTCGGACTGAAGGAAGTCAGGGGTATGGTGACCCATGGCTATAATTATTGGTTTTAAAACGTGCTAGAAATAAGTGCTAGCCGGCAACCCACTTGAGAGCAAGGCATCACCCAGATCTGGAAGGATGAGAGTTTGAGACACTAACTACCTTTCATGTTTGTATCTTTTGGGCCAGTGATCATTTTCTTCTTTCAAGATGTTTAGTTTTATAATAATTTGAGATTTCAGTCAAGACTGTAAACAAATTTGATGCTTTGAGCACAGTCTTTAAGGGCCTGTGAGTACAGTATGAAAATTCACTTTCAGCTTCTGCCGACAACTAATGTCTGTCCATGTGTTACGGCTTTCAGCGTCACTCATGATGTGTATCTGGTCTCAGGTGCTTTGGTTTTATCCTTCCTTTAATTAGCATTCATAATGTTTTATGAAATGGAAATACTCATAGCTCTATAAATACACAGAGTGCCTGATGAGACACAGGAGGGGGAGGTCTGGGGAGGTCTCAGGAGCGAGCAAGCTGGGCATGCTGGCACGGGCCTCGGTGGAAGGTTCTTATGTTAAATAATCTGAGGCCAGTCTAAGCAACACACTGAGACCCCAACTCAGGACAAAAAAAGAGCAACACTAAACCTATTTTTCAGTGGACTCCTGGTCTTTAATAAAACACATTACCTTCAAAGTTACATCACGGAGAAACAGGAAAACTAGAAATAGTCATTTCCTTTAGGTTACCAGCTGTATATATGCATGGTCTTGGAGTATGAGTAGGCATCAAATATCAGGTGAGAATTCTATACTGTGTAAAGGCGTTTACCTCCTCTCTTCATATACAAACGTCAACTGTGTCAGTTTCATTGTGAGTGAGATTTATGTAATAAAACCTCAGCCTTTTTTTTTTTTTTTTGACTTGGAGAACTATTAACCTGTGCCTGTCACCTGCCAGGAATTTGATCCTGAAGAATTTTATTACCTATTGGAAGCTGCAGAAGGCCATGCCAAAGAAGGCCAAGGAATCAAAACTGACATTCCCCGATACATCATCAGCCAGCTGGGACTCAATAAAGACCCTTTAGAAGGTGAGTGCTGGTGGTGGTGTCCTTCACTCACTCTGACCCTGGCATCTAGGAGAGCTTCATGGTCAACCTTTACGTTTCCTGTGTTGGATATCTCTCTGAAAAGCCCCCTTTTGGGGGAGACCAGTTAGTATCAGAAAGAAATAACAATGGTTGAGTCTAAAGGAGACTGTAAGCATGCCCAGTGTATACCAGCTAGAGAACAGGGTTGGCCTTGCTAGACTAGATGCCTCTAGATATGAGAGTAATTTGGTTTCCCCGGGAGCACTTGGAGTCCATCCTCCCCGAGTCCTTCACTTGCAAAGCTCAGTGGGGTGACTCCAGAGAGTACTTTTAATTTTCAAAGCATTGCTAGAAATCATCGTTCATTTAAAATTGACATTTAAATTTAATTCAGGAGGAATGCAGCAAGAGTAGCTGACTTTAGGTCGAGTGCAGTATTCGTAGCTACCTTTCCATCTTACTTGTCTCAAGTAAGCATGAAAATTAGTCACACGTGAAAGAGAGCCGAAGGTAAAGAGGGATGACTCCTTCAGAGCTTGTAAGAGGGATACATGCTTGATCCTCATGAGGAAAGGTATAGTTCTATTAAGTACAGAGAATAAGGAACATCCTGTAGTCATTTCACCCAGAAAGAGAGAGAGAGAGAGAGAGAGAGAGAGAGAGAGAGAGAGAGAGAGAAGAAAGAAAGGGAGAAAGGAAGAAAAGAAAATCTAATATTGGTATCCCCTCCCATCCTTTTCTAGTTTTCTGTTTGATATTGTTATATGTAACACTTACTCTGCGTACCACCCCAAAGACTCATAGACTATCATGGAGTCCCTCATTCCAAATCATCTTCCTGGTTCATTAAATTGAATTTGCAGACAGTATTTACCCTGTTCAATTGTTTGTGACAGAGGTAAATGTTGGTGCAGAGAGATTTTTTTTTTTTTTTTTTTTTTTTTTCCTGTCCTAAGCTAGGGAGCTGCTTTCTGGCCCGCTCTTTCCCATCCTCCCCGACTGGTTTGCTCTTGCAGACATTGTATCTTTGCTTCTAGTGAAATGATGCATGCATTACCAGGAGATAATGCCAGATAAGTTTATACTGTACTGAAAGCAGTACCACAACAGATTCATCCCTCACAGAGGCTGGTGACTGCTTCTCTGAAAAGTCCCCTGGGGAGAGATTTTCTCCCATGGCTTTTAAATTACCATCTTTACCTTTTTGAATCATGAGTCTTCAGAAATGGTTTAAATCAATGAAATAAAAAGGGCAGATGTTTAATGGTATTTAGATGAGTTTTAAAAAATCTCTTCAGGCATTTCAAAATGATGGCTTAGCTTCCTGCCTCAAAAGCTGACACTTGGTTCCATCCCATTACTACCCACTGCTTACAAAGAATATGGATTTCCCAGATAATCGTGATTTAGCTGAAATTCTATTTAAAACAGAACCCTCTTTTAATTTTTTTTTTTTTATAAAAATAATTGGAGAGGGGAGGCTGTCAAAGCATGTTAGAGTGACTCTTTACGCTGGTATAGTTAAGGCTGTGTCAGCCTGTGGCTTGCCAACCACTGAGCCCTGTACAGTTTTCTTCTGGCTTTAAATGTCACTATAGACAGAACTTTGACGCATGAATAATGTGATGCCCTCTCATCTATCTGAATAGATTTAAAACAAGACAAAACAGTAGTGATCTTCAACACATTTGGGTTGAATAGTGTAAATTTATCACTAGGAATTTATCTTTACTCCTAGTAGTTTTCTTTCTTTATTTATTCTGAGAAAAGTCTTCCACTATATTTTTAATACTTCTCCAGGTAATTTGATTACAAACTCTTCGGATACTTTTGCTTTGCTTTCTTGTTAACATCACAACAGACAAACCTATTTCCGCCCTTCGGTACTTGGGAGCGAGTTCTAGGCTGGGCTGTGACCTGGACTGTGCAAATGCATAAGCCACTTGTGTCTCCATAAAATTAAGTCAGTGAGAATTCGTAGACATAACCTCTATAATGGAACAGCACAGTAGGTGCTTCTCAGATAGAAATGTCGAGTGCTAGTTTTGCTACGCAGTATCAAATAGTCTCTCAGTTCTTGAAAACTCCTCAAACCAAATGCACTTCGGTTTGTCCAAATCTCTACAAATAAAGGTGCAGGCCACACTGCAGGCCTGAATCATTTCTGTGACACCAAGAAAGTATTTGCTCTAAGCACAATTTTACTCTGGAATTTCACCGGTATCTTAAATGGGGAAGTTAGTGCCACTGCTATTTCAGCATCTGGAATTTATACATTTTCACCTAAAGGCAGGACCCAGTGTGGTTTGCTTTCTCTAAGTTATGAATAATCACTGCCCCTGAATATGTGTATATATAAGAACACAAACATATAAAATAAAGGCCCAGGGAGCAATTTTAAATGCTTATAGAACTGCTAAAAACTATAATTCTTTGTTAACACATTCAATTTTGAAGAAAATATGCTTTTGGTGAAAATTCTTTCATATTCCTTATTAAACAAAATCTACCTGGGTGGTGGTGGTGCACACCTTTAGTCCTAGCATTCAGCAGGCGTAAGCAGGTAGATCTCTATGGGTTTAAGGCCAGCCTGTTCTGAAAAGCTAGTTAGTTCCAGGACAGCCAAGGCTACACAAAGAAACCTTGTCTCAAAAACCAAAAAAAAAAAAAAAAAAACAAAAAAAAAGAAAAGTCTTAAAGAGAGTATGAAGATGAATATTAAATAAATTAGACTTTCTCATTTACTTAAACAAACTCAACGATGCCTTCCAAACCATGGGCTGAGCAATTAGACATTAGATGTCTTTGTCACTTTTAACAAGACCACTAGGGAAGTACTTAAGCTTGTGTCAAGCCTGTGGCATCCAGCCCAGAATTGACTACTCTGTAAATGTAATTAATAAATAACAATCAACATTTAACGAGCACTTAATTCTTATTAGTGAATATGCTGAGAGATTCCCATGCATTGGCGTGTGTAATACTCACAAAAGCTCTAAGACATAATACTGCTTACATCTTTCAGAAGAACCTGAGGTTTAAAGCCCCTCAGCTAAGAAGTGATAACCCAAGGATTTTCATTCTCTATTCCCTGGTACCCACCACCATTACTGCCTCTGGGAAACTGAAACTGAGAATCATTCTCAAATTGTAGCCAATGCATCTTTGCTGTGTGGTAAGCCCTTGGAAGACTTGTCTCTCTTGGCTTATAGACAAAGCTGCTAGCTCACCCAAGGCTTTGCAAGCTAGACTGCACGTATGAGCCAGTGCCTACTGCTCACTGGAGCAGAGGCCCAGTGTCCTGTGTTCCATGTTCCTAGGTCTGGCTAGTCATAAAATTGGAGATCCAGAGAAAGTGTCATTAGTATATGTTCAAAATACCAGCTGTCAGTTCTTGCCTTTGAGGCTAGAATATGTGCGTATTGGTTTATAGGCTGAATTTTTCTTTTTCTCCTTCTTAAATGATGAGAATTTATTTCTCTTCTGTTTTGGCTTTGTCTTCTTGTATAATTTCAGTATTTCCTTCTTCCCCTTTTGTTTTAAACTTAGAAATGGCCCAGTTGGGGAATTACGACAGTCGGACAGCAGAGACACCAGAGACGGATGAGTCAGTGAGTGTGAGTATCGCTCCTGATAGAATATGATGCTGGGTTTTTTTCTGTTTCTTAGCATCTGGAGATTTTTTTGACTCTGTTAATTACTTTATTCCATAAACGTTTATTGTCTTTCTGTGGGCAAGGCACGAGGCTTATACTTTTAGTGCCTCACTCCTAAGAGAAGCAGAAATTTAGAAAAACAACATCATACACACCAAAATAGCAACTATGAGCATGGATAACACCCATGAAGAAAAGATGACCATGAGCCAGGAGACCATTCCAGAAATAGATTTTTCTCAGTGGGCCAGTCCCAGGAGAGTTTTTCAAGGGTGTGGCTACTGAGTTGAAATGGGAAAAAAAAAATGAGTAAGACATGAAGGGACAGAGGAATGCTCTGGATGTAAGGTGTGTCTCGGGGCTAAAGGCCAAGAAGACTCCTGAGCCGGACAGCTTGGGGGAAACTAGTCAATAGGATCCACTCACGGATGTCCAGTGGCCTTCTTTTTAAGGGTAGTGGATAGCAGTTGAGTGGGAGAGTGAGTCTGAGAGAGGAGGAGTAAACTGGGAGATGACCTTGCCAGAGTCATGGCTTGAAAGTGCATGGGATACAGAGACAGGCTGGCTGGCCACAGGGGTATCAGTTAAGGGGCAGCTTCAGTGGCACTGGTGAAAGGTCTTGTTAACTGAGGCCATTCTCCTATGAAGTGAGAAGCCAGGATGAATCCAAGTGACTAGGAAGATGAACCATGTTTGGTAGTCTGGGGGTTGAGAACACAGGCTCTAGGTCCAGATTGCCTGCATTTGAAAACTAACTCCTCTACCTCTTACAAAGTGTGCATACTAATCAGGGCAGGGGGGTCTCTGAGCCTCGGTTTCTCCATCTGCATAAAAGCTAAATGAAATACTCCATTTACAGTGACTAGGAAAGTGCCCCAAAGTTTAAGTGCTAACTGATAGATGCTATGCTAATTTCATTATACTGTTGTGTTGTAGCTGCAATTCCTTCAAAATATCTAAGAAGAAGCATCAAGCTAGTGATTCTAATCTGTACCATTCAGGCTCTCAGAAAGTGAGTTTCCAGTGGAGGTCTGGGTGACCTCATCTCATCGGTAATAGGGCGAAAGAGTTAATGAGAGGAGGGCCTGTGCAGAGCGAGCAAGTGGTCCCTGGCTTGAATTGTTTCCAGAGATGAAGCCATGGAAGTAATAAGATTCAAGACCTACGGCCAGAGGCCAAGGGGACATGCAGGAGACAGGTGGCTGTTTGAATTGAGGAGGTCAAGTAGCTCTGAGGCCAGGGCTGGTTGTGTTTCCCTAGTAGAGGTGATAAGATGAAGGAACCAAAGCAGAGAAGAAGGTAAGGAACCTTCCAAAGATGAGTAGAAGGCTGCGGGCATTGATGGCAGCCCTGGCGGGAGAGACTTGTGCGCACCTCAACATCATGGGGTCTTCTAAAATGATGGAGAGGGAATCCTGGTCTCTGTGGAGGGTGCATAGCAGCTGAGGTGAATGGAGCACGAGAGACCACCGATCGAAGCAGTGAGGTTATCCCTGTCCACTGAGCTAAACTTTTTAGAGAGCAAAAGTTTAGAATTTCGCTATTTAAGACATAGTAAGATTTCTGAAATAGAGGTTAACACTGGCAGGCATTCCACACCTAAGAAATTCATAACCTACCATCCATAGAGTGCCACAGCATGAAAAAGATATGGTCTAGTCAGGAATGGAGAGGCCATATTCTCCCCTCAAACCCTGGTGACAGCTGTCTGGGCCGTTTTGTTGTTGTTGTTGTTGTTGTTGTTGTTGTTTGTTTTTTTTTTCCTAACTGAAAGCAGAAGGAAGGTTTGGCATTTTAGACTTAAGTATTAAAATGTAGGACCAGGATGAAGCTACGTTTCCAAAAACTTTCACACATCTTCTCTTGACAACATGGGCTTACCAAAATACAGCTGATGGAGAATCATTAGGAGCCACAAGTCATTGCTGATGAGTCAGGGAGAGAGCCTTGCAGCTGATCCCAGGTCCTCTAAGCCAGAACACCGTGCCTCAGCAAGTTAAACAGCACATTGTGGTAATTTCCTCAAAGTCTCAACTGTGTTTTAACTTTCTCATTCCATTCCCTAGAGCTCAAATACTTCCCTGAGACTTCGAAGGAAACCACGAGAGAGTGATTTTGAAACAATTAAATTGATCAGCAATGGAGCCTATGGGTGAGTTTTCCAAGCCAGTGTGACACACTGGAGTGCGACATTTGGTTTTCAGTTTTACCTTATGATAAGTAAATGCTGCACAGGGACTGGCATTTTAGAAGGCTGCTTCCCCCACGTCAGGG
>JADRCD010232493.1:8683-25945 GCA_019843815.1 Montemys delectorum
GAAGGAAGGAAGGAAGGAAGGAAGGAAGGAAGGAAGGAAGGAAGGAAGGAAGGAAGGAAGGAAAGAAGGAAAGAAGGAAAGAAGGAAAGAAGAAGACAAGTCAAGTCACACAAGAACATTCCTGACTAGGGGCCCCTCAAAGGCATAGACACACACACACACTCACACACACACACACACACACACACACACACACACATATACACACACACACACACATACATGAATACACTCACATAGAGCCACATACACATGAACCTGCACATATATAAATATACATGTACTATCATACAATAGACACAACCAAAGATCACATAATAAGCAAATTCTTTGACATTTCACAAAAAAGGAGATTTTGAATGACTAATGAAAAGGTGTTCAATATCATTAGTTTCCTGAGAATTTTAAGGCAAAATCCACAAAACCACAATAAAATATCATTACAGGGTGACCAGGATGATGAGGTTTTAAAAAAAAAGAAAGCACAAGATCAGCATTACTGATTTTTCCTTTGCCTCAGGCTCCAATAAGGTTTGGCACAGAATGGCTACTAATTCTGTCTTTGTTTATAATTTTGATATTTTGGTCATCAAGAATTTTCATTACTTTTTATTTGAAAAGGTACTTACTGAAATATTGTATACCTTGATTTATTACCATTTAAATATACCATTAAATGTTGTGCCACAAAAGAGTACCTCATTTTATTCAGCCTATTTCCAGCCTTTCTGACTGGGTTACTTTGGTGACTAGAAATTTAGAGAGAGAAATATCCATTATTTTTCTCCTTTTCCTTCAGTTCCTTTTGACTTGACTGCTTTCTGCAGTTATTCCGGGTTACATGTTCATATCTGAAGAGTTAGAGTTAAGAATCACAGATGAGAGAGATGTGGCATTTGTCCTTCTAGATTGGGGTTACCTCAATAAGATATTTTCTGGTTGCATCCACTTACATGAATAGTTTATAGCTTCATGTTTTGCATCTGAATAGAGTTCTATAGTGTGTATATACTGCTGCATTTTTGTTCTACATGCATCTGTTGTAGGAATATTCAGATTGCTTTCTTTTCCTGGCTATTGTGGATAAGGCACAGTGAGCACTGCTGAGCAATATCTCTGTAGCATAGTCTAAAGCCCACCGTGCATATGTTAAGGTGGGTGTAGCTGGGTCATCCGGTAGATTTATTTGTACCCTTTTGAGAATTCTCCCACTGACTTCCAGAGTGATTGCACAAATCTCTATTCTCATCAACAGTAAATGAGGGTACCCTGTCCCTACACCCTTATCAGAATTTTTGGTCAGCAATTTTGCTAACATAACCATTCGAGAGCATGAGATAAAACTCCAAAGCTGTTTTCATTTATATTTTCCCTAATTACTAAAGATGATGAACGCTTTTTGAGATATTTCTTATCCATTAGTGCTTCTTTTATTGACAAGTCATTGACTAGTTTTTGAGTTATTCAGATCTTCTGGATATTTAACTATGTCAGCTGCACAGCTAGAACAGTGTCTCTCCCATTCTGCAGGTTTCTTCTTCAGTAGATTAACTGTTTTTATCTGTAAAGAACCCTCTTGAGTTTTATGAGGAGACTGTCAGTTATTGGACTTGATTCCTGAACAAATCAAGTCCTACTCAGAAGCATGAGAGCTTTAATAAGTATGTTTAGGGTCTCATAGTATTTTATGTTCAGCTAATATAGTGTGATTATATGTACATATATATATATGTGTGTGTATGCATATATAATATATAAATATATACATATAATTATATATTTCTACATAAATTATACATATAACATGTGTTTGAAATATGTTGTATGTATGTATGTATATATGTATGTATGTATGTTTATGTTAAATAAAGTTATGCTACTTGGGCTGACAATGCAGCCTCCAAGAGCCACAGAGTGTCTAAGAAAAACCCAAGCATCAAGCATGGAAACTTCCTTTCAAGTTGGTGGCCTAAATTGTCCATAAGGCTCCCCAAACAGCCTAGGTTCTTGCTCTTGCTGTACCTCCCAGAGATTGAAGGCAAGTCCCTGTAGACCAAGATACCACATACTTTGGACACAGTACTCAGAAGTGTCCAACTGTATCTAACCTGAGCACCTCTTTTTTTCACTACCAGAAGTTCCTATGCAAGCTGTCAAAGGAGGGAATTGATCAATAGTCCTTCCCATGGAGGACTAACCATGGAGTGCTAAGCCTCAAAGTAGAACTATAACACAGATTTCACATATAATGATTCAGTAAAACTCACAGAATAGGAGGCAAAATAATTATTAGGAACCAGATGAACAAAATGTCTACTGTGAGATGCTCTTTCCTAGAAATGACAGGGAAGCTGTACCCAAGATATCTCAACAATACATCTGCTTAAATAAGACCCAAACAATGGCAAAACCAATAGACATGTTAAGTGGAAAGCCAAGAAATAGCATGTTCTTCAATTTATAAAAACATTTTGTACAAAAATGTTTCCCTTAGCACTGTTTTACTCTGGGATATTTTTATTTTCACAAAATGCAAAATAATTTCTCATTTTCCTTATTAAGAGAGCTATATATCATATACCAACAGTCTATGTAGAAATGTGTTAGTTTTCAAATATTTGCAAGCTTTTAAAGTTTATCCTACTACTGGCCTTTAATTCTTAGTTCTCAGAAAACAGGCATCATATGATTTGAATCAGTTTAAACTTAACAAGACTTGATCTATGGCCCAGAACAGGATCAATTTCAATCAGTATTTGTGCCTCTGAAAATAATGTGCATGGTTGGCAGTGCACAGAGTTACTTCATCTTCGTTTTCCTTTAGTTTGGTTTAAACTTAAGCTGAGGTGACACCCTTTTCCTTTCTTTTGTTTCACTCTATCCCTCTTATGCTGAACTGTTAGGTTCCTCATTTGAAATCTGTTAGGTCTGGTGTTTCAAGTCTAACCCTAATAAACTGTAGGATGAGATACATTTGCAAGGTGTGTGTTCAGACTCCTGTCTTCCTTCATAAGGAAATTTCTAAATTTTTGAAAATCTGGGTCTAAAGAGCATGCCTCTAGAACTAGAATTTTAGTACCCATTTCATGGGAGGTCAGTTGGGCTTAGTGACCCAGAAGTGAAGAGGTGAAGAGGGTAAGAAGTGCTATTATGCTCTCAAAGACTGAGGCTGCACATTTTGAGGCATGTCTTAAAACTAGCAACTATTATAAGGCAGAGCAGACACCAAAGTATGGTGAAGAGCATGGTATGTCTCCCTATCACACAGTTTGGTTGAAGGGATGACCATATACCCTACTAGAGCTAATGAATAAGGGAAATGCCAGAAAGCCATGAGTTGCTTCCTACTGACCCTGAGAGGTCCTGCCACAGAAATTAATAAAATGGCATAAACATTTAAACAGGAGACAAGAGTCCACATTATAACCTTCATTTCAAAGCTGTATGCACTACTGTTTCCAGCAATATCTGAGCTGGGCTGTCCTTATACCATTTAATGTTTCCAATTAAATAGCTTCAGACTCTATGCTCAACTATGGCAATCCAAAAGAGTCCTAATTTATAATGTTCTACAAAAAAACTTTCAACTTTCTCACCACAAAACTATTCTGAATGGAAAAGAGAGCAGATATATATTAAGAGAAATATTGCTGGAGTGAATAATGTTAAAGAAAAAAATAAGGCAATGGAAATTCAAAACCAAATAATAGGAAGCCTATGGCAAAGACCATTAAAATATGCTAAGTGTCAACTTTCCTGATCAGCAGGAAATATACCAATAAGAAGATGGCAGGATTAACACCTGACCACCTTGCAAGGTTGATAGTATGGAGGTCTGTGGCTACAAATGGAGAATAGACCTAAGTCAGTGTATAAATTGTCAGTAAACTCAATAAGGTATGTAGACAATATTTGAGAAAAAGTAAGTTTGTCTGTAAGATATCAAGGGGAAACTTAGCAAAGTAAAGCCAAAACAGCACCCAGGTGAATTAGGTCAGGAGAACCAATTATTTTATATATATTTTTTGTGATCAAGATAAAGACCTGAAGGCTAGAACACAATAATTAGAGGAAGATGTTATATGACCAAATAATATGTCTTTAAGTATTCTCAAGGTAAAGTACAAAACTAGTCGTTCATTGGGTTGCAGTTTCCAATATTGAACCGATGATTCTCATCTCAGCTCTTACATTTAAACTTTTCATTACAGGCCAAGACAAAACATGATGGTTATTTATAAATTTCTTCATGGAATAGCATACACTATGGGAAGAGGGGTTAGAGAGAATATAGTGACTACTTTCCCCTTACCCACATCCCACATGATCTATAAAGGACTCAATACACATCCATACACAAAAAAATATTAGGCTGATACCTAAACCACACAATGATCCAACCAAGAAAGATACCTTCAGACCAATTTCTTTTATGAATATTGATGCAAAACTACTCAATAACATTCTCATAAACAGAAGCCAAAAACACATCATCAATGTGTTATGCAGGCAGACTACTCTTACACCATCCCTAAATGTTTCTAACAATCCACAGATCCTTGAAGAAGCTGCACAACAATCACGACTCCTTGCTGCCTCAGCACAACCCCAACTCTCAAAAGTGTGGCTTAACTGTGGGTCTTTGCCTGTAATTATTCCCATCTGAGACAGATAAGGAACCTTTCCCTGACTTTTCATTAGAGGGACTGTTGTGAATGATATCAAAGGGGTCAAAACTGTGATTTCTGCAAACATAATCTGCTGAAGACAGTGGGAATAAATACTCTTTGTGAGATGTTTGGAGATGCCCTAGCTTCCCTGCCTAGTATTGCAACATGGGCATAATACTACATTATACCCCTGCTTGCCTCCTTTTAATACCCATCATTAGTTAAGTAGGCTGATGTAGTCAACTGAAGAAGTAATGGAAGAGATCAGGGCAGGGCTCTGGTGGTATAGACACAGTTGAAGAAGTGGACAGCATCACCTAGAAATAAAGCAGGGAATCATGAGAGAAGGTGGATAGCAGAAGAGACAGCCTTAGGTAAAGAGTTGTGGCAACAGCCATTAACAGAAATAACTAACGGAACAATAGCAAAGGCTGGTGGCACATGAGATTTGTAGCTAGCAGTGGCAGTCATTGCAGCAACCATAGCAATGAGAAGTGATATTATGTTTGGGAGTATAATCATTGTGGGGGTGGGGAGAGGAGTAAAGAAACAGTAAGGAAGTCCAGAATACTTAAATTTTAAAAAAGTAGAAGGCTGCTAGTTACTGAACAAGTTGTAAAGAGGGATGTCAGGAATTAAGGACGGAGAGTCTCAGACGTGGAAGCCCAAGAGCTGTTAAGAGAAACCATCTTCAATGGCTGGGGAATCCCAACACATAAACCTGGTGATACAAATGCTAGCCAATAGCAAGGGCTGGGAATCCCAATTTTCCTAGGTCAACACTAAAGTCAAAAGGCTGGTTACTGTGTAGTTAAGGGTCCCAGTACCCCAGTGTTGTACAAGACCTTTTACAGGGTTGCCTGCCACAGAGATAAGGGTCACCCTGCTGTTCTAGGCTGTCTGCCCATGCTGTTCACTGATGGTTGAAGTCAAGTGTTATAAAAGCTGCTAAGGACCTGAGCTAGAACAGCTTCTTCTCACCTACCTGTGACCTTGTTTTGATAGAGCAAAGGGATCCTGGCCAGCTGTCTAGTACTAGTAGCACTGTCCTCATTTTGAGACCACTCCCAGGAACTCAGCCTTCCGGTCTGCTCCTTCAAGTGGGAGCAGAAGCAGCTGAAGGGGAAGCAGCAATGGCAAGGCTCAGAACACACCCACACAATTGCTTCCCTGCTCCTGAACATCAGCTGTTGAGCGGGGGAATGAAGCCAGAATTATCACCAGCTGTTTCCCAAGCTGTTTTGGCAGCAATTCATAAAAGAATAGACTCCCCAGGCATATTCTTGAGTAATGTTACCAAAGCAGAAGTTCTGTCTCCAGAAATATACAATAAAGAAAAGAGACAAATGGGCTCAACTTTTTACCTTCCAATCTGCATACCAGTCTTCTTATGCTCTACCAAACCCCTAATCTAGGATTTGTGTTAGTTACCAACACTTGAACTGCCCTCTTCTGCTTTCTCTGTGAATTTTGGTGTCTCCTCCTTCTTATTAACTAAATCCAAATAGAACTGGTTTTGACATGTCATGCTGGATCTAGAAGCAAGGAGTCAGACAGTTAAACCAGCTGGGTGTTTTTCCATTGTAGCTTCGGTTAATTACTTCACCATAATTTACTTTGAAATTTATTAGAGTAGTTCTCCTAAACAGTAAACCATAGATCAGATTGCAGAATTATATATTCCCTAAAATTGGTTCCCTATATGTAGCTTAGAGAAAATAAGAGAGGAGATACAAATGATGGTTCAAGCTTCTAACTAGAGCCAATGAAACCAAGATATGGTATTGATGATTAAGTTTTAACTATGTGCACACATCCACACACATTGTTACCCATATTGTACCTCAGTATTTCTACAAACTTAGTAGAAAGTCCTTTAGGACCATAGCAATAAATATGTAATATAATTATTGTTCATTGTATAGGATATTAATTCATTTAGAAACATGTCGCTTGGTCTCTTACAACAAAGAATATTTGGAAATAAGCTGTGTTGAGCCAATATTCTTATAGCAAGGAAGAAAGTCGAGTAAAATTTCCATACCAAAAGTTTATTGAGAAGTCAGAGCTAAGGGAAATGTTACTTACTCTCATTTTCCTTTGAGGGTTTTTCCAAAAACACTCAAGATATCTCACATGTTTCAGTGCATGACTGCTTTCTTGCCAAATCTAACTTGAAATATTATATTCTAAATATACATGTCACATAATCATGAATATCCTTTCCTTACTTGAATGAGGTCTGGCCAAACATTTTCCTGGCAGTTGTTATAACTATAAGAATACACTAGGATATCATGAAGCCAGCCAAAAAATTAGTAGGCTAACTGCCATGTAAGAATATGAAGATACTTATTTGATCAATATTAACAGGCTTTATGAGATAGTATACCATAGACATTGATTTTTTAGTATTTTCAATGTTCTTACTGATTGAAAAAGAAAGAAAACTTCAGTCTGGCAAAGTACAACTATAAAGTTAATTAACCTCTTTATTTTATCTAATGAGGAGGAAGAAATCTCAACATGTAAAAATAAAAAGGAAAAGTACATTCATACTCAGTAGCAACAAATTAGGGTTTCATTAAACAAACAAAAAATATTTGTTCTCCTCTGACTATCTCACTTACCGGATCAACAAATGACAGAATGTTGATCCTCGTCACGGGAATGCCTTTTATTCCTGTAGGTACCTTATAGCACCGACTATGACCTCCACTATAAGGCTCAATAGACTCTCCATGAACTCACATCCTTCCCTTGCTCTCAAGAAAGACAGAAAGAGTTAAGTCTATGCATGGTGTAGCAGTGGGCTACATTTTTTCTTTTGTAAGCTGCCATTTGTCAGACTGAGAAAATTGCCTCATTTTTTCCCCTTAAAATTTTTTCCTCATCATGAATGGATATTAAATTTTGTAAGAAGATTTTTCTGCATCAACTGAAATGATCATATGTTTCTCTTCTTTCAGTCTGTCAGCAGAGTGAATTCAGCAGATTGTGTTGATTCATTTTCAAAAGTTAATACAGTCTTATATATTTAGGGTAAGCCCTACCTGGCCATGTATTATAGGCTATGTTGTTGAGTCTAGTTTAGTATTTTCCATTGGTGTTCACAGGGATACTGGACCATGGTTTCTTTTTGACACAGATGTCTCTTTAGCTTGAATATTAGGGTAAAGCTTGTCTTGTGGAATCATGTGGAAGCTGTTTTCAATTTGTATTAGCAAAATTCTGCTGCCAGATAACATACATAAACTGTGGGTAAGATTACAATCCTGCTGAGCCTTAAGCTTGGGGCAGTACAAGGCTTTAATCAAGGGGTTTGCCAAGGCTTGTCCCCTATCCATCCTTCTCTGTGTTTCTACTTTGGTGGCAATTGTTTCTATATTGTCTCTGCTGCTCTACTCTTTTCTCTTCAGCAGCTTCCCCCTTCCCATTCTTTACAACCCTTCCATAATGGATAAGCATTCATACTAGAATTGTTCATAGAATTCACCTTAGGCTTGATTGGCTAATGGGCTATGTAGCTTTCCAAGTTCTGGTCAAGAGTTATTTGCTCTACAACTGAGGCTTGACTCTATTCAATATCTGCTATGTTATAAGCTCTCTCCATTTCATTATGGAACACAAATCATTCACAGCCTAGGTAAACTTCAGGGACTATGTGATGTTTTGGCTTCAGTGTGTAAGGTTCCCATAAGCCTGGGTGTTTGAACACTTGTTCTTCAGCAAGTGACAATGTATTGAAATATAACAGAACCTTGACATACTAGAGCATTATTAGAGGAAGTGTGTCACTGGAGTCAAGATGAGGCCTCAGAGACTGTCCCAACTTCCTGGGTTTTCTGTCTACTTCCTGACTCTACTGTGACCAGCCAGCCTCTTTTCACTTTAGTTATGCTTTCCCCACCATGATAGTATGTACTCTGGAACTTTAAGTCAGAATAAGCCCTTCATTCCTTGCATTACTTCTTCCCAGATATATTGTCACAATTGTGATAAAGGTAATTAATACACACTCAGATTTCTGGGCAGCTCTTTTTCTAGTCCCAAGTTGTTTCTTCATATCTATGACTTGGTAAATGCTCATGAAAGTCTACATTTCCTTCGATCAAGCTCCTCTGCGTGTTGCTCTCAAAAGCCCAGTACCCTGTCTCAGGTCTAGCCATTGTGGTTAGACATAACTCAATCTTCACAATATACAGAGAATATGGGGTTTTATGGGGTTCCTCCTGTACTCATACAGTCAGCAGGCATTTAGTATAGTCTCTGCTGAAGTCCACTATTGAATGTCCTGTCCTCCAGTCACCTTATACAGCAATTCTAGAAACATGATTTTTAAAACACTATCCACACAATCCCAATGCTTATTTGAAACTTGTTCAATTGGACAGTGTATTGATTTTAAAATAATATTATATTAATATACTCAAAGTTTGACTAAAAGCTAATTTCATTGTGTCGAAAAGTATTAGAGGAAATTACAAATAAAGTGCACATTAGTGAATGTGTAGAAGCCAGCTATCAAATGATAATAACCATGCTCATTTTCCTAGGAAAAATATTAGTTTTAATAATTCTTTCCCTAAATTCAAATGAGAAGTGGACATAACAAAGGTCTTTGAGTACGTTAACATTTACATGGAGCTTAGATGTCCAGCTTTTAATGTTGAACAAGTTTTATAACTAATGAGATGCAAGGATCATTTAGTTACTAATTATGATTATTTACATTGTTAGGTAATGAATTAGATAATTAAATAATTGATCTGACTTTAATTTTTTATTTTTATAAATATTGATCTTGGCAAAAATTTTCCTATCTTTTATTCAACTAATGAATAAAAGATACTAACCTTTACACAATTTCAATGGAACATTTAGAACAGCATTTCCAAGGTCACTAAAAAGTACAAAATTTTTTGTGTCTAAGATCAATGCTACTGAGAATCATGTCAAATTTATTGTAATGTGTCAGCTTAATGTTGTGGAATATTTGAATAAATGGAACAAATTGAATACTTGACTGCTAAAAACTAGATTTCACTTGCTCTAACTTTTAATGTGTATTATGAAAGAACACCATTCCATTCCTGCTACTGGGAGGAGAATCTCTATGAAAGTGAATTGATATTTATCTTTAGAACATAAAGTTGAAAAGAAGTCAGTGTATAATAGTTCCCATACAGAAGAGATGGCATCAAGTGTGATATGTAAATTGCATATAACATTATTCTTATTTTCATTTATTTCACAATAGTTAGGCATTAATTTTCTCAAAATGACAACTAACATTCTTTTATGTTCAGTGAAATTCCTTATGAAGTCTCCTCTTCATGGAGAGAACTTTGTGAGTTTCATTCTCTCTCTCTCTCCTTTTTTTTAACCATCTTTCATTATATCTGTGCTATATTGCAAGTGCATTATCATCTGGCTAATACCCCATCACTTAACAAGTTTAACAGTACCTAGATTACAGGAAGGAAATTTAACCTACAGAGAAAATTTAACTTGCATATACTCCAGGCATTAGATCATCTAGGAATCATTAGCAGATCCTTGGGGTTTGGTTTGTGGTACACATTATAAATGTACAATGCCTCACACATGAACCTGTAGCTTTAATCACGAGCAAGATGAATTTCTTACCAGAACATAGGCTCAAGAATCCTCCTGAAATTTCAACCCTGGGGCCCAAATATGTTTTCTGATTGATTGCAAGTCAATGAGACATTAAATGTTATTAACGACAATATAGTAGCCAGAATAACTCTCACACAATGCTGCTTTTTATCTACTTATAGAATTCACTATCCAACATTATTTCACTTTTTAGTCATCTCATCTATTGGCCACCTATATGATACTCAATATGCTCTTATGATTAATATTCTTTCCCACACCACTCCTGTGAGTGTTGTTCTGATGTCTGCTCTGTGTTTCAACTTAGATGCAGTCTAGTGGTACCTGATGAAAAAAATGTTCATGGGAAACTCTCATGCCCATTTGTAATTAGAAAATCCAGGAAGCACCATTGGACCAATCAAAGAAGAGAAACAGTGTATAAATCAGTCTTCTTTTCTTCCCTGGGGATGGTGACAGAAATGCACTTTCTATATCATGAGGTGAGTCAGTAAACTCAGATACAGTGATGCTAGTACACATGACAAGGCAGGATATAAAGATGCAGAATTAAAACTGCTGAAAAGCATTTAAAGGGTGTTATAAATTTCATTGTTATGCATATTATATACTCATAGTCCTTTTCTCCAAACACCAAATACATGCCTATGCTGGAAGAATTAATTGATTTCTCTTTATCTTAAGATATTCAAAGTAACATTTGTGGTCCAAGGTGCTAAAGCCTCCTGACTATAAAATAGTGTGACAGTAACAAGCAAAGGCCTAAGGGAATAAATCCTGATGATAATCCTGATTAGGGCTTTGGGTCTCCACATTTTTGTTGTTTAGTCCACCCAGCCTTTCATATTTCATTAAGGCAGCCATAGTGTCTGGAAGACTGGGATAGCCCTCTTCCTTTCACTACTACCACTCGAGGAAACATATCCTGTGGGCTAGATAGTACTACTTGTCTGTGAAACGTAGTTTTTCCTCTGCTGCATGCCTTTGCATGTTACGTCATCAACCTTCCCTTCATTTTGTCCCATCTACAAATCTACCTCATTTCCAAAAACCTCTGTACTGCTGGCAAGACTAAAATATCTGTGGATCATATCAGGACATTGTTTAATAACTATTAAAATTTCTAAGTGGATTCCTTCAAACAAAACTCTCCCTCTTGAAATTCATTGCCAGGAAATTAGTAAAGAAATAAAAAGATCAAGCTATAAGGAAGTTCATTAATACACTTGAAGCAAGATGCAAAATATGTTGAGATTGTATACGTGCTGTGAGTGTAGGTGATACTGGGGGTGGAGGTGATGGGGCAGTGATGGGAGGTAATGATGGTAGTGGAAAGGTGATGGTGGGGATAGGGGTGATGGTGTTAGCAGTACTTTTAAAAGAGAATGTCCCTCATTGGCTCAATTATATGAAGGTTTGGTTACCTTCAATTATATGAAGTTGGTGGTATTACATAAGCTTATCAGGTGTGGCTTTATTAAAGGAAGTATTTCATTGGGTACAGGCTTTGAGGTTTCAAACCCATATGCCACATATCTCCACAATCTCCAGAATTCTCCACATATCCTATTCACTTTCTCTATTTTGTCTCTTGGCTCAAGATGTGAGCCCTCTGTTTCCTTGTCCTTTCAGCAAGCCATATTCCACTCACATACTCAAACCTCTAGAATCATAAGCCCAAATAAACTTTTCTGTAAGTTGCTTTAGTTATGAGATGTAATGACAGCAATATTAAAGTGAATGTGTTCACATGATATATATATATATATAATATATATATATATTATATATATTATATATGTATATACATATATATATACATATTCACATACATATCATTCTTGAGAATACATGTTACCAATCATTTGATTTTACATGTTTCTGAAAAAAAATCCAGTTATTAGAGAAGACTGTGGCTGTTTGATTCACTTTTGTCTTGTCATTCTCTATATTATTAACTTTAAATATATAGTTATTACTTCTTTAAAAAGTAGTTTTTATATAATGAAATATTACATGTGTGTGTGCAATTATGTATGTATTTAAAATTTTCCCATCCTTCTCATCCAACTTTATGAATGTTTCTTGCAGTGTGGTATATCAAACCCAAGGCCTCATGCAAGTCACTCAATCTATTTAAACACAAATAAAACAAGATCTATATTAAGTATATAAAAGCCTCAATGTACAGGAAATGAAATATATAAGTCTCCTGAGTATCATTTAATAAGACCAGCTAATGCTTATGTTCATGTGACCAAATGCAACAACCCCATGAAGACCCTAGGGTGTTCCCGGATGCCCCTAAGCATTTTTTATTCCTGTATCTAAAGCACCCATGCAAAAATCATTTTTGGCTATTTTAGAATTTCATATAAATGAAAATAATTCTGTATGTGTGAATTTTGGAACTACTTATAATTTGTGTGCCTCGTCTACATTCCTAGTCCTCCTTTATCAGTGTAAGCAATGATGGTCCCTTTCTTTTATGATCATGGTCTGTTCAAAGACTCACACGTCAGAGGAAAGCTGAGCATTTTACAGTGTAGCTGCATTATGAACGAACCACTGAGTAGTTTACAGTTTAGCTGCATTATGAACAGATCACTGAATCTTGGATACAGCTTTCTAAGTAGATACATTTCTGCTGTTCTTGTTTGTAATCATACAAGAACAGAATGCTAAGTCAAAGGATAGTTGTGTGGGACCATCAAAAACATCACCAGTTCTAGTCCCCACATTGTGTGCACCATCTTATGTTCCTATTGACTATACATAAAGTTCTACTGTCTCTTCATCCTTGTCAACATATAGTGTTATTGGTGATTTTAACTTCAACTTTTTGTAAAATGAATTGCTTTTCTTATAAGTGTAACCAGTGAATTAATCCAAGGGCTGTATTTCTTTACCCTACTTCCTAATAACCATACAGAGGAACTAAGATTTATTTCAAACTTCATGTCAATATCTGGGTATTTAAATAATCTACCTTAATTGCCTATGATCTGACTACTTCCCAGTTCCATCTTCATGATACTTGCAGTTTAACAACGTTCTAGCTTTAGATGTTTCTTCCCATGGTATCTTCTTGGATCCACCCCTCCTCATGGCAATCTGAATCCCCCTCAACTCCTTCCTACCCTATTTTCTCTTCTGCTCAGCCATTAGGTAATCAGAATTTATAGACAAGGCAGAGAATAAATGGTAAGGATTATTTACACAAACTCAGGACAGGAGTTTCTAAGATTACACATAACAAAGCCATGTGCAGAATGAAACCAGACAGTGGAATAGAGAAATCAACATGTGAAATAATATGAAGGCAAACTTTGCACAGTGTACAAAAACATATATATATATTCTTAAATATGATCCTTTAAGTCCACATAACCATGCTTGTTCTCTGAAGAGGACTGCCTCTTCCACTCGCAGTTTTCCTCAGTTTCCTATAGTTCTTTGTTTTGGATTGACACCTAGTGGGTTTTTCTCTGTCCATTTCTGCACATCCACTAAGTGTCATCCTTGTTCAGCTCACATTTTGGCAATCATGTTGGTGAGCATTTACGGCTGGGTTTTTTTGTTTGTTTGGTTGGTTGGTTTGTTGATTGGTTGGTTGATTGATTGGTTGTTTTTTTTTTTTTTTTCTGACACTACTAGGATACACAATCTCAGAGAAGACCCCTCTGAAACACAGACTCTAACAATCTTTCTCCCACATCTTCTGAAATGTTCCCTGAGTCTTAGTGTCAGTGATATCTTGTAGAAATGTCCTTTGGGACTGAACTCCTCAACTCTGCATTTTGATAGGTTATGGTTTTCTGAAGTGGTCTTCTTCTGTTGCAAAAAGATGTTTCCTTGATGAGGACTGATGACTAACTGTATCTGTGGGTTTAAGGAAAAATGTTTATAGATTGTTGTAAGAAATTATGCTAGTTTGGTGAATTAGTGGTTGTAACTCTCCTCCAGTAACCATGACGTCGCTGTTCCTGTGAAGTTGCATTTGTTTCTAAGGTCCTTCTTCCTTATTAAGCTCACCAGATCATGGAATGTCAGTCTTTCTTACTTTTATTTACACTTGATAGCATTTAATAAATGCAATTCCTCTGGTCATCTCTTACTGAGGTTTCATATTACTTAATTTCTGTGCTATATTATTTCTTCTTTCTCCAGTGAACTTATAATACATTGAGAGAAGGAAGTCTAGTGTACTCATCTGTGTGCCACACAGCAGCTAACTTGGACAGGTTTGATGTTAGAATGGAAAACTGTGTACTCTCATCGTAATATTTCCACAAAATAGAAACTTAGATTACTAAACTATTTATAAATGAATTAAAATCACCTACACCAATACACATTAAATACTATATTGAATAAAAGGGGGAAAGGATGTGTAATATTGCTCATGTTCTGTTAATTACAAAAATGGCTTTACTCATGTGTGGAAATCTAAAAGATACTTATCTCCATAAAAAGTCTTCTAGGACCTACAGGCAAGGCTAAAGATACTGCATTTTAGACTTGTGGCTACGCCAAAGTAGTATGTTCACTTTATGCCTTTTATTAATTATTAGAATTGAGACAGTCACTTATATTTGTATTTATATTCAATACATATTTTTATAAATTTAATTTCTTGTATCTGTTGCTATGCTCAATATTTGCATAGTAATAAAAATTTTTGAATAACAAATTGTTGCTGACAAGTCATTTTATGCTGATATGATAGATTCCCTCAACTGTTATTGCAACATTTATTTGCTAAAAGATAAAATTCATCTTTATATTAATTAATATATATGAAATAATTTTTCAGAAAGATAACATCAACTTAAAGGTGAAAATAGAGCATAATAAAAATCTTTGTTTAAAAATAACTTTTTTTGAGTTTGTTCTTTGACAATTTCATATATGTAGAAATGTATTCTGATTATTATAATCCTACTCCTATCCTTTTTAAATTCTGCTGCCTAAAGATCACCTTCCATTTTTTTGTTTTGTTGTCATATAAATATCCTGTTTTTTGTTGAGCATTCACTCATCTCTTATTCTCAGGATCTTGGGCAGCCATGTGTCACTGCATTCACTGCTATCCACTGAATAGCGAAGGCTTCTCTAATGAGTAGCATTTGTAAGAAGATTTATTTTACTAATAGGATGTGATATTCTAAGTCTTCAATGTGATATCATTCCTGAAAACCTACATATAGTATAATTAAAAAACTAAGACTGAAATCTGATTTCCAATGACCAAATTAAAGACGTGATGAGAATACATTGGCTCCTAATATTTTCAATGATTGCCTTCAGTGTTGAACTTTGCCACATTCTTTAGCTACCTTTGGTTTTCTTAGTCACATAAGAACTGTCAGGATGCTGAGAAACATGGAAGTAAAACAACAAATAGAAAATAGTATACATTATTTGTGAAAAGGTCATGTGTACTGCTGGGATAGCCATCTCTATAACAAATGAATCAATCCCCAAAGCTTTCATCTTCTGGAAGATGTAAAAAAAAAATGAATTTTTTTTAACATAGAGCAGAGTCAAACAGAATCCTATCACAGAGATACCTCATCTTTGATGTTAATACACATGGCATTTGAAAATGCCTTCCATTTGCTGGCATACCATCAATAGATGTCCAATTATGCTTTTCACTGTTTATCATTTGTCCTCTTTTCTACCCAACCATTAACAAAGGCCTCGTGGTTTCCACTGTTTAGTCTCTTGTTCTAATGGGAAGCAAGATCTGAAGCTTCAGGGCAGGTTTTCTGCAACGCCCTTTACTTAGTCCTATGTTCAAATTATAGTGTGTGGTTTTAAAAACATCTTCAAATGTTCATCGTTATTCAAATATATATTATCTTTAGCCAGAGAAAATTTGAGGTAATACATTAAAGAGTGTGTTTTCAACATCTTTACAAAGAAAAAGGAAGATAATCTGCTTACAATTCAGTATTTTCCCAAATTGAATAATTATGTAAGACTGGTTGCCCTAATATTGATAGTTCACTTTCCTGATCAAAAAACAAGAATTTTTTTATTTAGAATAATTTTATATGTGAATAAAATGGACAGGGAATTAACAATTTAAATAATTCGGTTCCAATTTAAGATATGTAGCCAACAGGATGGGAACTTAAAATTACACTGTAGATCAAAAAAAAATGTCTTAATGTCACTTCCCATAATTTTGGTTACAAATAGCATATGGTTTGGATCCTCCCACCAAAACCTTTCTACGTACATTCAAAACAATACCAGCATTTTGGTCTCTTACCAACTACTCATTACAGTTCCTTCTTTAGAACAAGAAGCATCTTCAAGTACTCTGGAATTTCCCTTCATAGTAAAAATAAAATACTCATCTTTTTCATCTCCCAAGGGAATGTAGAAAGTATAGTTGTTAAAAATAAGGACAGTAGACGTTCCTGCAGTCTTTGAAGGATTAAGTATCTGTTGCTTACACATTCAGCAAACTTGTTCTTATGAAAGTTGAATTTTAGGTCATGAAATGTATTTCTCAAATAAAACACTTTGAGAATGGGACATGCTTTGAATTAAGTGAGCTTTTTGTAGCAAAAGAAAAGATTTGCATTCTTATCATTTGTGGTTCTAATTTCTTTTTTTTTAATTTTTTTAATTTTTTATTTTATATTAGATATTTTCTTTATTTACATGTAAATTTTTCCTTTCCCAGGTTCCCCTCCAAAAAACAAACAAACAAACAAAAACAACAAGAACAAACCCCTTTTGCCTCCCCCCTCCCCATGCCTGCCACCCAACCCTCTGCCACTTATTGGCCCTGGCATTCCCCTACACTGGGGCACAAAACCTTCACAAGGCCGCAACAACAATTATGGATTTTTTTTTCAAGTTAAAAATATTTTTTTTAATTAGGTATTTTCTTTATTTACATGTACATTTTCCCCTCCAAAACAAACAA